>RPOG01001070.1:0-51409 GCA_008086565.1 Thalassoma bifasciatum | reverse complement strand
TGAGTCTGTGAAACTGTGAGTCTGTGAATCTATGAGTCTGTGAATCTATGAGTCTGTGAATCTATGAGTCCATGAGTCCGAATCTATGAGTCTGTGAGACTGTGGGTCTTTGAATCTATGAGTCTGTGAAACTGTGAGTCTGTGAATCTATGAGTCTGTGAATCTATGAGTCTGTGAATCTATGAGTCTGTGAGTCTGAATCTATGAGTCTGTGAGACTGTGGGTCTGTGAATCTATGAGTCTGTGAATCTCTGAATCTGTGAATCTATGAGACTGTGGATCTATGAGTCTGTGACTCTGTAAATCTATGAGTCTGTGAGTCTGTAAATCTATGAGTCCGTGGATCTATGAGTCTGTGAGTCTGTAAATCTATTAGAGTATAAATCTTTGAGTCTGTGAGTCTGTAAATCTTTGAGTCTGTGGATCTATGAGTCTGTGAGTCTGTAAATCTATGAGTCTGTGGATCTATGAGTCTGTGAGTCTATAAATCTATGAGTCTGTGAATCTATGAATCTTTGAGTCTGTGGATCTTTGAGTCTGTGAATCTATGAGTCTGTGAATCTATGAGTCCGTGAGTACGTGTTACTGTGAATCCATGAGTCTGTGAATCTATGAGTCTCTGTGTCTGTGTATCTATGAGTTTGTGAATCTGTGAGTCTATGAGTCTGTGAGTCTGTGAATCTATGAGACTGTGAATATATGATTCTGTGAATCTATGAGTCTGTGAGTCTATAAATCTATGAGTCTGTGAATCTATGAATCTTTGAGTCTGTGGATCTTTGAGTCTGTGAATCTATGAGTCTGTGAATCTATGAGTCCGTGAGTACGTGTTACTGTGAATCCATGAGTCTGTGAATCTATGAGTCTCTGTGTCTGTGTATCTATGAGTTTGTAAATCGATGAGACTCTGAATCTATGAGTCTGTGAATCTGGTTCTATGGGTCTGCGTGTCTGTGAATTCGTTAGTGGATGAGTCTGTGAATTTGTTACTGGATGAGTCTGTGAATTTGTTAGTGAATGTGTCTGTGAATTTGTTAGTGGATGAGTCTGTGAATTTGTTAGTGGATGAGTCTGTGAATTTGTTAGTGGATGAGTCTATGTGTCTGTGAATTTGTAAGTGGATGAGTCTGTGAATTTGTTAGTGGATGAGTCTATGTGTCTGTGAATTTGTTAGTGGATGAGTCTGTGTGTCTGTGAATTTGTAAGTGGATGAGTCTGTGAATTTGTTAGTGGATGAGTCTATGTTTCTGTGAATTTGTTAGTGGATGAGTCTGTGTGTCTGTGAATTTGTAAGTGGATGAGTCTGTGAATTTGTTAGTGGATGAGTCTATGTGTCTGTGAATTCGTTAGTGGATGAGTCTATGTGTCTGTGAATTTGTAAGTGGATGAGTCTGTGAATTTGTTAGTGGATGAGCCTGTGTGTCTGTGAATTTGTTAGTGGATGAGTCTGTGTGTCTGTAAATCATAGATATAATAGTTTGGGTAGCATGACTCTAACTCTGTGACTTATTGGACTTTGACATTGTTTTTTAAAGGTCCACCACTCTGAGCTTCAGATGACTTTTGAGAGGATTCCAGATCAGTGACATTGATAGATAGATAGATAGATAGATAGATAGATAGATAGATAGATAGATAGATAGATAGTATTTTTATTGATCCCTCTAGGTGAGTCCATCAGGGAAATCAACAAGTGAATGAAACCCTAAGACTAGGTCCCTGATTAAAGTGACTCACTCTGCCACTGAAAAGAATCCAATTGGGATGTAAAGGAATCTGCATATGTGACCAAAGGTCTTCAACTGTGTGACTTAAAGGACTTTAAATATGTGAGTGAACATTTACATTATGACCAAAAGAACTCTTTGGGTAGAGGACTTAAACTCTACAACTAAGAGGACTTGAACGCTGACCAAATGACCTGTACTTTTCAATTAAAAAGGATTCTAAGTGATTAAAAGGGACTATATATCTGTGACTGAAGAACTTCAACTGAAACTCAATCATAACTAAAAAAGGACTCCACCTCCCCCCCGGCAGAATTCATGATTTCTTGGCCATTTTTCAGAGAAAATAAACAATACGAACAAACTTTTCTTTCACTCTTGGTCAGTGGTTGGGTGAAGATATGAATAAAAAAATGTGTACTCTATCTGAATCATAATGACAACAGAAATTTTTTAAATGACCCTGATCAAAAGTTTACATCCCAGTGATTTTGTCCTGATAACATGAACAAGTCGACACAAATGTGTTTGAATGTCTCCTAAAGGTAACCATCCTCACCTGTGATCTATTTGTTTGTAATCAGTGTGTGTGTATGAAGGATCAGAGCAAAAGAATTGTCAAAGGATCTGCAGGAAAAGGTAATTCAACTGTATAAAACAGGAAAAGGATATAAAACAAATATCCAAAGATATCGAGGATCCAACTGCCAGGGAAATTGTTCAGGATGCAAAGAAAAACCAAAAATAACTTCAGCTGAAATACAGGACTCTTTGGAAAAAAAAAAAAAATTCAACATGGAGAATAGGGAGGCACTTGAGGAAAAACAGGCTGTAAGGTCGAGTTGAGAAAGCCATTTCTATTCGAAGACCCCAAAGTTTCCTGCTTACAGTACACCAAACAGTACAGAGACAAGTCACAAAACTTCTGGAACAAAGTCATTTGGAGTGATGAGACCAAAAGTGAACTTTTTGTCTACAACCATAAACATTGTTCCATTTGGAGAGGAGTCAACAAGGCCTATGATGAAAGGTCCACCATTCCTACTCTGAAACACGGAGGTGGATCACTGATGTTTTGGGGATGTGTGAGCTACAAAGGCTCAGGAAACTTGGTCCAAACTGATGAATGAAGGATGAATGCAGCATGTTATCAGAAAATACTGGAGGAAAATTTACACTCATCAGCCCAGAAGCTGCACATGAGACGTACTTGAACGTTCACACATGACAATGATCCAAAACACAAGGCCAAGTGGACCTGCCATTGGCTACAGCAGAATAAAGTGAAGGTTCTGGAGTGGCCTTCTCAGTCTCCTGACCTCAATATCATTGAGCCACTCTGGGGAGATCTCAAACCTGCAGTTTATGCAAGACAGAGCAAGAATTTACAGGAACTGGAGGCTTTTTGCCAAGAAGAATGGTCAGTTTTACCATCTGAGAAAATAAAGACCCNGATGTTTTGGGCTACACACTCGATGTTTCCGAGTCCTTTGAACCAGGTTTGACTACTTACTTCCTACTTACGTCGTACAATAGTCTTTTATGACCTCCTTTTAAATGTGAGTAGTCGGGTCTTCGACGTGTACTCTGCATGAACTTGCAAGTGTGTACTGTTACTAGGTTTTGTGTTCCGGTTCACCTGGACGGTAACCGATGTCGTCTTTAAAGTGAAGGTTCTGGAGTGGCCTTCTCAGTCTCCTGACCTCAATATCATTGAGCCACTCTGGGGAGATCTCAAACCTGCAGTTTATGCAAGACAGAGCAAGAATTTACAGGAACTGGAGGCTTTTTGCCAAGAAGAATGGTCAGTTTTACCATCTGAGAAAATAAAGACCCTCATCCATAACGAGCACAAAAGACTTCAAGCTGTTATTGATGTTAAAGGGGGAAATACACACTATTAAGAACTGGGGGATGGACACTTTGGAACAGGGTCATTTTTGAAGTTTTTGTTGTCATTATGGTTTAAAAAGAGTAAACACAGTTGTTTGTTAATAAATGGCTTCACCAACCACGAACCATGAGTGATAAAAATGTTTTTGTGTTTTCATTCATAGTCTCTGAAAGATGGACGAGAAATCATAAATGCTGCCAGGGTATGCACACTTTTGAGCTAAACTGTGACTGAAGGACTCCAACTCAGTGGCTCAAAGGACTTAAACTGAGTAACTGATAGGACTTGAACTCTTTGACTGAAGGACCCTTACTCTCTGATTAAAATAACTGTACATGTTGCTTAACAGAGCCTAAGTCTGAGACTAAAGGACTTTGACTTTGAGGGCTCTAACTCTTTGACTAGAAGACCTGGACTCTGTCCCTGAAAAGACCCTAACTCTTTGATGATAGGACCCCAAATATGTGAGTGAATATAAACTCTGTGACTAAAAGGACCTGAATTCTGCCACTAGACAGACTCTCACTTTGTTGCTTAAGAACTCTAACACTGTGACACAACGAATCCCAACCCTGTGACATAGGGATTCAGAGTCTGTAGTTAAAAGGACTAACTAAGATTTTAAGGTTTTCAACCTGTTTCATAAAGGACTTTAATTCATTGAGAAGGACTCTGACACTTTGATTCAAAGGACTGTTACACTGTCTAAAAGGACTGTTACTCAGTGTCTTAAAGGACTCTAACTCTGCATCATACTGACTATGTATTTTAAAGGACTCTAACTCTGCATCATACTGACTCTATGTATTTTAAAGGACTCTAACTCTGCATCATACTGACTATGTATTTTAAAGGACTCTAACTCTGCATCATACTGACTCTATGTATTTTAAAGGACTCTAACTCTGCATCATACTGACTATGTATTTTAAAGGACTCTAACTCTGCATCATACCGACTCTATGTATTTTAAAGGACTCTCACTCTGCATCATACTGACTCTATGTATTTTAAAGGACTCTAACTCTGCATCATACTGACTATGTATTTTAAAGGACTCTAACTCTGCATCATACTGACTCTGTGTATTTTAAAGGACACTTACTCTGTATCATAAAGAACTTAAACTCTGTGAGTAGGACTCTGACCCTGCGATTCAAAGGATTGTTACACTGTCCAAAAAGACATGATCTCTTTGACTCATCGACTCATCGACTCAAACGCTCTCTCTCATCTCTTTTCTGCTCTGATGAAAACAAACTTAACACTGTGTATGTGGTCTCTGCTTCAGGTCATGTGACATGGACCTGTCCAGTGAGTGAGCTGCTGTGTCATGTGTGAGGATGGAGGAGGACAGAGGAGGAGAGGAGGAGTCAGGACTTCATCGGGAGTGAGGGCGAGTGGGCGTGTCCCATCTGAGCGTATCACACAGAACTGATGGATGGAGCGATCAGACGCGCGGGGAGAGCAGACATGGACACACAGAGCTGATTCATGAGGCCTTTCAGGAGGAGACTCAGTAGAACACACACACACAGGTGATGCACACCTGAGACTTCAGTCTACACACAGCTTTCACAGATCTTAAAGGCTCCAGCATGCCTCGGAACAGGGCCTTCTCAGAGCCGGAGTACTCGGCGGAGTATTCTGCAGACTGCTCGGTGACGTTGCCCTCTGACCCCGGTCAGGCGGTGGGTCGCACTCACGAGGTGACGGTGAGGAGCTCGGGGTGCTGCCTCTGCCTGCCGCGCTTCATGCGGCTCACCTTCGCCCCTGAGTCCCTGGAGAATCTGTACCAGACGTACTTCAGGAGGCAGAGACACGAGACGCTGCTGGTGCTGGTGGTGTTCGCTGCACTCTTTGACAGTTACATCATCGTCATGTGTGCGGTAATCTACACCTCTGATAAGCTGGCCTCCGTGCTGGTGGCGTCTCTTGGGCTGGTAGCAGACGTGGTACTCTATCTGCTGTGTCGCTTAGGGCTCCTGCCAGACCGTGTGACCCGGCGGGTGGTGCCTTACGCCATGTGGGTGCTCATAGCTGCACAGATCTTCTGTTACCTGGGTCTGAACTACGCTCGCTTCCATCAGGCATCAGACACAGTTGGCTGGCAGGCCTTCTTTAGCTTCTCCTTCTTCCTCACACTGCCGCTCAGGCTCATGCCCATCGTCCTCATCACTACGGTGTCCTGCGGGGTCCACACCCTGGTGCTGGGTGTCACCATTGCCCAGCAGGAGCAGGAGGACATCCAAGGGGCAACCCTGGGCCGACAGGTAGATGAACTGTGCTTCTATATCTGTGTGTAGTCTAACGTCACTCTAAAGTCACTCTAAGGATGGAGACAAAAAATACTTTGCTGTGCCCTGTTTTCAGAGTTCTCAGCCAATCACAGGGCTGTTTCAGGGTCACAAACTCAGTCAGGGAGACGTTGCACACCTGAGTCTGTGGCAGCTATCTTTAAAATGACACAGCTGACACTGATGAATGTTAAAATGTTCAAATGTTTTACTTATTTAAAATCTGATGCCAGCTACCTGTTCAATCTACTACTACACTTTAAACAGGAACATGCAATCTGATGCTATCAAAAACTGATATGTTTTGCCACAGTGCCAACAGGCAGAGGTGATATGTTGCTCCTTTCCTGCAGGTTATTCTGATTTAGAGGTTTAGTTTGCTGTTGAGAAATTGCAGCAGAGTTTTGACCAAACCTCGTCTGGTCAAAATTATTTTGAAAGACTTCTCATCAAACATCTGCACATCTGTTGGAACATCCGATTCTGTCTTACTAACCATGTTTCTCCAGCTACTGGCCAACACGGTGATCTACGTGTGCTCCATCACAGTGGGAATTATGTCGTACTACATGGCCGACAGGAAACACCGCAAAGCCTTCTTGGAAGCCCGACAGTCTCTGGAGGTTAAGCTGAACCTGGAGGAGCAGAGCCAGCAGCAGGTCAGATTATATAACAACAACAACATGTGTTTTATAAAAGGTTTGGCACATCAGCACCACATTGTGATATGAATCAGGATCCTGTATTGATCACCAAAGACACTGAGGCTGTTATGAAGTGGAGCGGACTAACAGGCAGCATGTGCACGCCTCTATAACCAGCAAACGGCTTGCCGCTCCATAGCTCCACTAATCATACTTCAGCTGTATTCCCCTGAATTTCACTGTTTACTCTCTTGAAAAAGGTTGAATTTATTCTCTAAATGTCATTATCTTATCTTTCCTGTAGCTCTAACCCTCTTATGTCATCCCCCAGCTGTGTGACTAAGGCTGGGTTTGGGTTTGGGCGACACTGAGGCTTTGTTGGCGTTTACAACACAGGCAGGGTTGTCAGATCTGACTGACAGTTTCCAGCCCAAAAACTACGTAAAACCCACCCACCTCTAAGCAGCCCAAAGTCCAACCTCTAGAAACATGTTAAAACTGTAAAATTACAACATGCGTTACCAAGAACACTTCAGGAGCACACAACTGCACTAATTCAATGAAGAAAAAGGTTACACAAACAGGCTCCCTGATCAGCTAAGAAAAATATTGAAATTTGAATCTATAATGTACATTTTTCTCTGGCAAAGGAGCAATCCAGTGTCTTCTCACTGCATCAGTCTCTCATTCCTGTCTACATAACGTTTTTGTATTTTATCCACTATTGCACAACGCTGTCTCCAAGGTGCTGACAAGTGACCAGTACCATTTCCATCACTGATTGGTGATACCAAGTTTAACATCTTATCTCATTGAATGACTTTGATTCCAGACTGAGAGCACTTGAGACAGCCTCCTCAACCTGTAACTGTTTTATTTAATTTGTATGTCATTTTAAACGTAAACTTTTAGGCACGACTGCAGTAACAAAAAACAAAATAGATAAATGCTTATGGTTCAGGGTTATAACTATTATTTGTTTTGCTAAATCCACTCAATCTCTAGAAAATGAAGACAGTCCAATTTTGTTTCCCAGCCTGTGATAAACAAGCTTTTGTCCGTCAGAAAGCTTGTATGAAGTGCCAATCCTCCCCTGTTTGACAAACTAAACCTCCAGACACCACACTGCCAAGCTAAGCACCATAAACATCAAGTCTTTAAAAAGCAGGCTCCCACTTTTATCGCTGTGTTTGCTTTGGATGAAGTTTCATCTGGAAATTACTCTGATAACAGGGTAACGTGGACTTTGACTTATTTTATCTTTCTTTGTTTCATCATAGATGGGTTTAAATTTATTTCAAACCTCCTTTTCCAACTATCAGCAAGACCAGTTCAAAGTGGATCAGTCTGGTTTTACCGGTCACTGCAGATCTGTTCCATCTTTAACACACACTCTGTCATATCACCAAGTGTCACACACACACACACCAGTCCTCAGTCGACGAGGGAGTGTGCTAACCGGCGTCCCACAGGAAGTAGTGTTCATAAGGACCTTGTCCACCAATCGTATCTCCCACTCGCTCGTCCTTTGTGTGTCTCCTCTTCCTACCTCTTTCTCTCTCTCGCTCTTTCTTCTCCGTCTATTTCTCTCTCTCACTCATCTCACAAACACACTTAGTGATGGTGAGGAAAAGGTGACATTCATTCTGATAAATCCACGAGTGGGAGAAACTCCCTGAATACTGATGTAGCAGCAGGGGCTGATGGGAAACTTGAGCCACCAACCAATCATCAAACATTGGGTGGCTGTTGGTTACCATGGCGACTGACCTCTCGAGATTGTGTCATCTGTAATCACAGAGCCTCGCTCTAAGGGTCTTAAAAGTGTGTGTGTGTGTGTGTGTGTGTGTGTGTGTGTGTGGCTTGACAAGAATAAGTGTTCACAGGTCCAGGATGTGAGTGTACTGGAGGGTTTGTGTTTGACTGAAAAACATCACCTGTGTCTGTTCATGTGTGTGTGAGTGTGTGTTTCACAGTGTGTTCTGTGTGCAAACAAAGCAGTGTGTATCTTGGTGTGTATTTTCCTGAGCTTTGAGGACATGGTAACAGTCAGCTGCAGCCTCAGTGTGGTGTGAAGTCAGGGGCGCTGGATGGCCGTTGTAGATTTTATTTTCATTTCTGCAGCACTATTTCATACTTCCTCATTTTACTCTGATGCTCAAAGTACACAAAGAACAATCCCTGCACGGAGTAGACTTAGAATAAGCTGAAGTCTCACTGACTGTCTCTCTGACAATGCCACACTAGCAGATAAAGTGTAGCAGTTTTGCAGAGGAAAGATCTGTGTTTACCTCTAATGAAAATGATTTCTGTGATTGGTTTAGTAGAAACGGTGGAAACAGGAGCTGGACTGTCTGACAGAAAAGGGACAGAAAAGCAAAAGAAAGATAAACAGAGATAGAGTACGAGCTAAAGGCTAAAACAGGAGCTTAGAGGCTAAAACACGAGCTCATATGTTTGAGTAAATGTTGATTCCTGTCCACATGCAGCAGTTATTCTGCAGTGATCTGTTCAAACCTGAGAGTCTATCAATGAAATGAAGAGCCAGGTTACATTTGCTCTGCTTGGTGAGGTTGGAGTTGGTAGATGAGCACTGGTAGGAAATAGCGTTACTCAGTACTGATACATCTCAAAGCACCAGGCTGTGAGTAGCACTAAATGTGGTGGGCTACTAGACAACACTACAAACTCATGTGGTTTACCCTAATTTCTGGACTATAAGGCGCACCTGGATATAAGCCGCACCAGCTACATTTTGGGGAAACTGCAGATTGTTCCATATACGAGCTGCACCCGACTAAAAGCCGCAGGTGTTTCAATGTTTGATTCCCATATATGAGGAGGGGGTTGTTGGGACAGAGATGATTGTTTGGGAGCGCAAAGCGTCCAATCCATCCATTTTCATAACTGTCTATCCTGCCCTTCAGGGCTGCAGGTGGCTGAAGCCTATCCCAGCTGTCATTGGGCGAGAGGCAGGGTACACCCTGGATTGGTCGCCAGTCAATCACAGGGCTGACATAGAGACAAACAACCATTCACACACACACTCACACCTACGGGCAATTTAGAATAATCAATTAGCCTAACGTGGGCATGTTTTTCGTCTGTGGGAGGAAGCCGGAGTACCTGGAGAGAACCCACGCATGCACGGGGAGAACATGCAAACTCCACACAGAAAGGCCAACCATGCCCGAATGGGGAATCGAACCAGTGACCTTCTTGCTGTGAGGCTGGAGCGCTACCTGCTGCACCACCATGCAGCCCTGCAAAGCTTTCCGTTTATTAAACTTGAAAAACAAAATAAATCTTTCAACAACCAAACTTTCACATCTTTGGGTGAAGTCCAATTCCTGTCTTAACCCTCAATCTCAAAATGCGCGCTCCCGCGAAGTGTAAGTGCTGTCCCGATTCTCAGAATGTTAAGGTTGAGGGGCAAGACTGAGGCTGTATCTCCCTCAATACTGAGATTTTCCGACACCACCCTTGGGATTAAGGGACATCCAGAATGCATTGCGTATTGTTGGTAAATAAACATGGCGTCCAAAGCGGCAGAGAAGGCGAGCTACAAATATAGTATTTTCTTTGTTAATGGAGATATAAATATTAGGAAAACCATTGTACTATCTTAGTTTAGACCCATTTTATGGATTATTTACCTCATTGTTGCAGAACATATATTTTTATGTTACGATCTTTTGTCAATAGCGTCCGGTGCGGACAAGCCATGTTCCTATCGTTAAAGTTAGTTAACGTTATAAAATGGTAATTTTTCTCCGTGGTAATGTAATTGATTTATCAAGATAACAGCCTATATAACATGCTTGTGCTGATAATGGTATAAGATGACCGGGCTAATGTCATCTCCTGTAGCCGCAGAGTTATGTAACGATAGTTATAGCTGGTGTTTACCTTTCAATAAACTATGGTATGCTGTGACAGCTGAATATGTCCGTGGTTGTGTTATTTATACAGATATTTTTTTGATCACGCTAACCGAAGGAATAACTGACAGACAGTCCACAACAATTTCATTTGCATTTAAGGGGTGTCCCATTTCTAAGTCACAAGATAGCCCTTAACACTTGGTTTTGAGGGCAACTAAGATTGAGGGTTGAGCTTGAGGGTTAAGATTGAGGGTTAAGAAAGGAATTGGAATTGGGCCTTTGACGTAATGAACAGAATTGGTGCAGTGCACAAATAACACAATGGTGTGTTCTCAGCGCACGTCCTGCACTCATAGTATTAGTGCAGTAAAACAAAAAACAAAGCTTACAGCGCTTGATTAGACAGTAATGTTGAATAGCTGAATGTAATTGGTTTTCAAAAGTGCCTGCCTGTAACACAGCAGTGAAGGTGCAGTAACGCTGCAGTTTAGTGTATCAAAATAACCAGCTACTATACCAGAAAAGTCAGTCATTAAACCTCCTGTCATCATCTTCCTCCTTCATACTAAAACCACTAAAGTCCTCTTCATCAGTGTCAGAAACTAACTCATTACATTGACTCAGTTCTTCACGCTGCCGTCTCCAACGTCTCACTATTGGTTCATTGATGCCAAGGGCTCGTGCAGCAGCTCTATTTCCTTCTTTGTCAGCCAGATCGATTACCTTTAACTTAAAAGCAGCATCATATGCACCTCTCTGTTTGTTTTCCATAATGAGGGGATGTGCATAAACACTTCCTTGGTGCAAACTGTCTTGCTCTCCTACTGTCCATCTTGTGCTCGTTAGCTGGCGCCAATTGTCTGCCTCGCACTTGTGCTTGCTTTATAGTGCGCCCCTGGTGGTCGTTAGCTGCAAAAATCCATAGGATTGAGCTGCGCTGTTGTAGAAGCTGCAGGGTCTAAAGCAAGTGAAAAAAGTAGCAGCTTATGGTCCGGAAATTACGGTACTTGTCATGTTTCAAACAAAAGCGCTACAGAGCTATTGATAGTTACCTGATAATTGCATTACCTTGTTATGTTGTCTCCAGCAAAACGTTATCTTGAACAAAAAAAAGTAGTTAAAAATAAGATCTACTCTCTCGCTTTCATTTTCAAAACAAATATATCAAATTTGCATGAGTCCTCCTTACACATTCCCCTCACACTTACTTAAATGCTTGTGGGCACTGTAGTTCAGTGTCCAAGAAGCCAGAGGAATAATGTTAAGTTGATCTTTATGCTAAGCTCGGCTTATCCCCTCCAGCTGCAGTGAGCTCAAACATGCAGTTGCGCTCAAAAGTTTACACACCCTTGCAGAATTAATGATTTCTTGGCCTTTTTTTGTAGAGAATATGAAAATTAACACAAAAACCGTTCTGTCACTCATGGTTAGTGGTTGGGTGACAACATTTATTAACAAAGAACTGTGTTTACTCTTTTTAAACCATAATGACAACAAAAACTTCCGAAGGGACCCTGATGAAAAGTTTCCCTCCCCCAGTTCTTAACAGCGTGTATTTCCCCCTTTAACATCAATGACAGCTTGAAGTCTTTTGTGCTCGTTGTGGATGAGGGTCTTTATTTTCTCAGATGGTAAAACTGACCATTCTTCTTGGCAAAAAGCCTCCAGTTCCTGTAAATTCTTGCTCTGTCTTGCATAAACTGCAGGTTTGAGATCTCCCCAGAGTGGCTCAATGATACTGAGGTCAGGAGACTGAGATGGCCACTCCAGAACCTTCACTTTATTCTGCTTTAGCCAATGGCAGGTCCACTTGGCCTTGTGTTTTGGATCATTGTCATGTGTGAACGTCCAAGTACGTCTCATGTGCAGCTTCTGGGCTGATGAGTGTAAATTTTCCTCCAGTATTTTCTGATAACATGCTGCATTCATCCTTCATTCATCAGTTTGAACCAAGTTTCCTGAGCCTTTGTAGCTCACACATCCCCAAAACATCAGTGATCCACCTCCATGTTTCACAGTAGGAATGGTGGACCTTTCATCATAGGCCTTGTTGACTCCTCTCCAAATGGAACAATGTTTATGGTTGTGGACAAAAAGTTCACTTTTGCTCTCATCACTCCAAATGACTTTGTTCCAGAAGTTTTGAGGCTTGTCTCTGTTTCTGTGCATTTGGCATATGAAGTTATTTGGGGGGGGGGTTCTTTGCATCCCTAACAATTTCCTGGTAGCTGGTGCTGAAATGTTTGTTGGTCTACCTGACTGTGGTTTGGCTTCAACAGAATCCCTCATTTTACACTTCTTAATTCAAGTTTGAACTCTATCTACTGACATCCTTAATTCCTTGGATATCATCTTATGGCCACTTTCTTGTTTTCATTTCAGTCAACTTTTCCTGCAGATCCTTTGACAACTTTTTGACAAAACCACCAGAGGATGGAAACTTTTGATCAGAGTCATTTTGGAAGTTTCTGTTGTCATTATGATTTAAAAAGAGAAAACAATTTATTTTCAATAAATGTCTTCACCCAACCACTAACAATGAGTGACAGAAAGGTTTTTGTGTTGTCATTCATATTATCTGAAAAATGGCCAAAAAACATAAATTCTGCCGGGGTATTCACACTTTTGAGCACAACTGTACTATCAGAGAGGTCATCCCTGTAAAAGTTTGTTTGCATCTTCTCCTTTCTCCCCTCAGGAGCGCCTCCTGCTGTCCATCCTGCCTAAGCACATAGCTGATGAGATGCTGCAGGACATGAAGAAGGAGCCCAGTCAGAAAGAGATGCAGCAGTTTAACACCATGTACATGTACCGCCATGAAAACGTCAGGTAGGGCACCTGTCACTCACTGAGGAGACGCTCAGATCTGAGCCATGATGGGTCTGTGTGGATCCTCAAAGGTCTTTCACAGACTCTAAAGTCTGGGTTTGCATAAACTTTGGGGCACAGGGTGGACATGTAAAAAAGAAGGTCATAGAAGGTCACGCAGATTCTCTTACTCATGGATGGTTCCTGTCCTACAATTAGACATTTCAAAGTTTTAAAATTAATTCCTGTGCAACTCAAACACCACTGCTCCTGATTTCAGTCCTTCTCTTTAGGTCAGTGAACACTTTTCTGCAGTCTCCTGAGGCAGTGATACTTAAAATAACATTTCCCACACTAAGCAGAGCAATAAACACATATTCAGCATGTTCACCTCCAGCTGAATCAAAGGTTCCTCTGACTCTCTGCCAACACCTGAAGCTGTGAAAACATGAAATCAGAGTCCATGGCAGCTCCTGCAGCCTGCTGCATCTGATGATGGAGGGTTCAGACCTGCTGCATCTGATGATGGAGGGTTCAGACCTGCTGCATCTGATGATGGAGGGTTCAGACCTGCTGCATCTGATGATGGAGGGTTCAGACCTGCAGCATCTGATGATGGAGGGTTCAGACCTGCTGCATCTGATGATGGAGGGTTCAGACCTGCAGCATCTGATGATGGAGGGTTCAGACCTGCTGCATCTGATGATGGAGGGTTCAGACCTGCNCTCAGCAGTCTTTCATTTAAGTGTGATCTCTCTCTCTCTCTCTCTCTCTCTCTCCCTCTCTCTCTCTCTCTCTCTCTCGCTCTCTCTCTCTTTCTGTATCCCAGCATTCTGTTTGCAGACATTGTGGGCTTCACTCAGTTGTCGTCGTCCTGCAGCGCTCAGGAGCTTGTCAAACTGCTCAATGAACTCTTCGCTCGCTTTGACAAACTGGCGGCTGTGAGTCACATGACAAAGACACACACACACACACACACACACACACACACACACACTCAGGATCTGGATCTATGTTGTGTGGATTGTTATCTCTTGAGGTTTTTAGAAACAGTCTAATATGAAGGAGAAGATCAGAGTCCCTAAGTCTAACAGTTTGTATGGAAGCAGATTGTGGTCAATTTTGATGGAGATTCAAAATGACAAGGAAAAGTCAAAATATATTTCCAAGATTAAAGTGGATATGACAAAATTCAAGTCAAAAAAAATATTTCAAGATCAAAGTTGAAATGATGAGGGAAAAGTTGAAACAGATAATTTAGATTAAAGTCAGAATGAGAATAAAATAGTCAAAATACATTTTCTAGACAAAAGTTGAAATGGCGAGAAAAAAGTCAAAATGTTAAGAAAAAGTCAAAATGACTTGCCCTGATGCTTCCAAGTATTATGTAGGGAATTACTATAAATCACTGGCTAAATTTTGCATGACTTTCACGCAACCTTCACAGTTATTTACTACTAAGTACACTGATCAAAATATTAAGACCAGTTAAAAATTGAAATGAATTAATTTTGCACTGTTGAAGGTTCTAAGTAGAGAAGAAATGGCAACAAGAGACCAAAAATTTTGAACGGCCAATTTATTGGAAACAACAAATTAATTGAAGTAGGTTGTTCATCAGCTGATCAACAGTTTAAGAGCACAGCTCAAAAAAACCTGAAAAAAACTCCTAAAACAGAAATTCAAGTGTCAAAAAGTGACTCAGTACTGAGGAGCTCCATCATTGTTGTTGATCACTTCAAAAATTGGTTTGTTCATGATTGATGTGAGTGTTTCCAGGAGGATTGTGGGAATGTTGCTCCAGGTGGAGAAGATGCTTCATGTTTGGCCTCCACCGTCTGGAACTGACGTCTATTCATGTAAACTTCCCTCTCCATCCATCCCATAATGTTCTCACTGTGATTAAGATCAGGGGAACACACAGGATGCTCCAAAAGAGACATTGTGAATTGTAGCGTTGTTCTGAAAAACCCAGTTATTGGCAGACAGAGCAGGGTCCTCAGTCATGAAGGACGCCTGCTGCAACATCTCCACACAGCCAGCTGCTGTTTGACGTCTCTGCACAACCGTCAGCTCCATTTTTCTACACAGCCAGCTGCTGTTTGATGCCCCTGCACAACCGTCAGCTCCATTTTTCCACACAGCCAGCTGCTGTTTGACGCCCCTGCACAACCCTCAGCTCCATTTTTCCACACAGCCAGCTGCTGTTTGATGCCCCTGCACAACCGTCACCTCCATTTTTCCACACAGCCAGCTACTGTTTGACGTCTCTGCACAACCCTCAGCTCCATTTTTCCACACAGCCAGCTACTGTTTGACGTCTCTGCACAACCCTCAGCTCCATTTTTCTACACAGCCAGCTGCTGTTTGACGCCCCTGCACAACCGTCAGCTCCATTTTTCTACACAGCCAGCTGCTGTTTGATGCCCCTGCACAACCGTCACCTCCATTTTTCTACACAGCCAGCTGCTGTTTGATGCCCCTGCACAACCGTCACCTCCATTTTTCCGCACAGCCAGCTGCTGTTTGACGCCCCTGCACAACCGTCACCTCCATTTTTCTACACAGCCAGCTGCTGTTTGATGCCCCTGCACAACCGTCACCTCCATTTTTCCGCACAGCCAGCTGCTGTTTGATGCCCCTGCACAACCGTCAGCTCCATTTTTCCACTGAAGGAAAAAGAGACTCAGGTCATGATGCCCCCCCCTCCACTGCGCCTCCTAGAAAACATCTCAGTGACATCCCCTTATCATGACAGTAATGTTGGAGCCATCAGGACCATCAAAGTTCCATTTTTTCTCCTCAGAGATTCAAACTTTCTTCCACTTTGAATGTCCCATGTTTGCTGCTCCCTCACAAACTCCAAACAGGAAAATTTAGTGGCGTTGAAGGAGACGTGGCCTTTGAGGACGTTTCTCTTTTTTGGAGCCTTTCCTTCATAGACGCCGTCTGAAGATTGGGCTGCAGTCAGCTCCAGTAATGACCTTAATTTGGGATGGGGATCGTCAGGTGTCTTGACCAACAGCCACTCTGATCCTCAGGCTCAGCACTGATGAGAATTTCTTGGGTCCTCCACTTGATTTTTTTTATCTTTTTGTTCCACAACCCTGAGGATCTTTGAAGAAAGGTAAAATGACTGTATTACTGCGCCCAACCTCAGCAGTGATGACACGTTGTGAGAAGCCTTGTTTTTGCAGCTCAACAATCCGACCAGGTTCACAGACGCTGATCTTTTTTGCCTTTGCCATCAAGATCTTCACCGTCTGATTACTTAAAAGGAAATGACATGGAATCCAATTTTGGACAGATTTGGGCTTTTAGAGGCTGTGGTCTTAAACTGTTGATCAGCTGATGAACAGACTGTTTCAGTTAAATTGTTGTTTTCAGTAAATTTCCTGCTCAAAACTTGGTCTTTTTCCCATTTCTTCTTTTTTTATTTTGAAGCTCAACTGAGAACTTAAGATCCCACAGTGCAAAATGCAAACTCATGCAATTTTTTTAGCTGGTCTTAAGATTTTGATTAGGAGTGTATTCTCACAGTAACTTCTTGTAACTCCGTAGCAGTAATGTTACAGTATACTGTAGTTTTACAACTGCACGATAGGTGATATCACAGCAATTTCACTTACACTTCTATACTGTAGTTTTACAGCAGTCATGTTACCATGAGTGAGGAGGGCACACAGTGGATATGAGAACCTGGTGTACGTGGGTGTATCACACTAGTAACACAAGCTGTCTTTGTGGAGCCGTTCACACCATGTGTCATCTGCAGCCAGTCCACACTGTGGAGCAAAGACAGCCGGTCAATGCCTTGTGTCTCCAGTGTGATTCATCCATGTACAGCAGGCTCTCATGTCCACTGTGTCCCCTCCTCACTCTTTGTTACAAAGTATATCAGTATTTTCTCCAAAATGTATGCAATCCATATCTTTTCAGGGTAGATGGTTATCATTGTAACATTTTTTTTAAAGTGAAAGTCAAAAGAACGTCCACTAGGTTTGATGGCACCTTTCCTTTATAAAGTTCCCAGAAGTCCCCTCAACAGATTCAGTATTTACACTAACACGCTGTAATGTTACAGAGGACATTTGTGATATTACAGGGGCTTTTGATGACAACATTTAACTGTAAAATAATGCTGTTAAAAACTGTGAAATCTTGGTCATTTTTAACGGTAGCATCAGCAAGGACAGTCTTCTGGTGTAAAGGTGACTTTCTGTGGTGGAAGTGATGGAACTGCAAACTGTGTCTATATTATTGTCAAAACTATCTAGTGTCTGCATTTCATCCTTAATATCCACATTTGCATTTCAGTTATGTAATTTTGACTTTAATCTTAAAATTATTCTCAACATATTGACCTCAACCTTAATCTTCCCAAAATAAGCTGCTTCATCAAAATTGGCCCAAATCTGCTCCCATACCAATCTACCTCCGTAATTTTGAATATGATAAGACAAGGTGCACCTTTGATGGTCCTACACTGGGAAAATTTGCACCATTACATCAGCAAACAAGAGCGTGTAGTCTAGTGCAAAAGAGTGCCATGGGAATATATGAACTAGAATATCACAGTAAGAGGGATTTTACACATCACACCCGTCCGGTAGAGGTCTGGTAGATAACAGACTTTAGGAGCTAACGGACTTTAGGAGCAGACTCACACATGATGTCAGCTGAACTCATTTTTTTGAAAAATAGACTTTTTGATGTCTCATCTCTTCAGGGGTGAATTCTCTGAATCCTTACAGTTGTTTTAAAGAACTCCAAACAGGCCATTAATTATAATCTATCAGTTGTTATCCAGAGCACAGTCTGTATTTTACGTATGATTATGTCTCAAACTGAAAGACCTCCTCTTCAGATTTGACTTGAAATGCAAATGCACACAAAGCTCCAGGACTGCTCTGTGTGAGAAAGACCAGTTTTTGTTGAGAGAAGATGGAGGACCATCATTTGTGGGATGATTAAAATAAGATAAGCTGTATAAAACATGATTAAATAAACTTTAGTTGTCAAACAATGATGGTCAGAGAAAGTATGGGGCAATAAAATAAATAAAAAATGTGCATATTGAATTGACATCCCTTTTTGTTGCAACACAGTCTGTATGGGTGACTTTTTCTGCTGTAGATGAAATATAAGTGATGTGACAATAGAAGAAATTCTTTGACTGGCAAGAAGCTGTTACAAGGAAATGGTTGAAACCTGATCCCTCCAACTAATGACGAATAGATTGAAATAATAAATCAAACGAATCAGATTTCTATTCTGGAAAGGTTGTCATTCTCCCTCAAGGTTTAGAAGGACAGATCATACAAAATCTGCTCCAAATGGACAGAATCTGTTAAACCGTATAATCAGTGGGCGTAATGACGTTCGGCTCAAACTGAAGCCTCCAGCAGATGCCCCGCCCCCTGGTGTCTGGCTGCAGTATAGGTCATAAGCCCCGCCCCCTGGTGTCTGGCTGCAGTATAGGTCATAAGCCCTCAAAATCATAGAACGGTGACAGGCGGAGCCACGCTGTCCATTCTATATACAGTCAATGGTTTTAACCCATGAAGCCATCTGACTGAATGTAATGATGGAGTGAAGATACCATTCATTTTCTCTTATTTTTGGCTTGCTTTTGACTTTATTTTCAAAATATCTCTTCCCTTTACACCTCTAAAACGGTTTCTTCCCATTGTCTGTTGTTTTTCCTAAGTTGCCTGTAAAAACATCTTCAGGCGAATTCTTGAAATTGCTGAATAACTATCAAATGTGTTCAGTAGATGTGTTACTTTCTGCTGCAGAATAAATGCTGACTGTCAAGTGATTGCTCCTCTTCAAAAAGAATGAATTGAAAAAAAGAAAACAAATGTTTATAAACTGCACAAGCCACGTGCTCCGCTCAAAGATAGAGATATGAGACACAGGTTTACGCGAGACAAATCTGAGCAAATCTTTAGGAACTCTTTCTCTGATTCGAACTCTGACTCCGTCTTTACTGAGGACAGATTTATCTGGAGCACCAATCACATCAGTGAGTGGAATTGTGGGATTTTTGAGTTATTGTGGAGATTGTGTTAACATCTTTGATCAAATAAATCATGAACATTTTGACAGCTCCGTTATGAATACATTATCAGAATGGAAAGTTTTTGGGGGGTTTTGGGAGTAACTCCGGAAATTGATATTGTTTGTATTTCTGCAGAACAGAGAAACTTCTCCATGAAGGTCTGGAAAAGTCCAGCAGCCCACGGCATGCACTTAATCGTCTTCAACAACTCTCTGTCTCTCTGTCTGTCTCTCTGTCTCTCTCTGTGTTTTAGAAATACCACCAGCTGAGGATTAAGATTCTGGGCGACTGTTATTACTGTATCTGTGGTCTGCCTGACTACAGGGAGGACCACGCTGCCTGCTCCATCATGATGGGCCTGGCCATGGTGGAGGCCATCTCGTGAGTGCACTAGTGTGTGTGTGTGTTCGTGTGTGTGTGTCTGCTCTATGTTCACCAGCACTAGGTCATTTATCCCTCTGATGGGATGGTATTGACTTTCTCAGGACTGCGCTGGCTGACAGTCAGAGGTTAATAATGTCAGCTTCATGATGATGATGATGCAACGTTCTGGTCTGATTCCAGGCAGAGAGCAGGGATGGATCTGTTTTTCTTTTTCCGTTAACACAGACATATCTGGGAAAGGTTCAAGAGCAGCAGCACTTACACTAATAGAACCTTCCACAGGAACCCTCCACAGGAACCTTCCACGGGAACCCTCCACAGGAACCCTCCACGGGAACCTTCCACAGGAACCCNGTGAGTGCACTAGTGTGTGTGTGTGTTCGTGTGTGTGTGTCTGCTCTATGTTCACCAGCACTAGGTCATTTATCCCTCTGATGGGATGGTATTGACTTTCTCAGGACTGCGCTGGCTGACAGTCAGAGGTTAATAATGTCAGCTTCATGATGATGATGATGCAACGTTCTGGTCTGATTCCAGGCAGAGAGCAGGGATGGATCTGTTTTTCTTTTTCCGTTAACACAGACATATCTGGGAAAGGTTCAAGAGCAGCAGCACTTACACTAATAGAACCTTCCACAGGAACCCTCCACAGGAACCTTCCACGGGAACCCTCCACAGGAACCCTCCACGGGAACCTTCCACAGGAACCCTCCACAGGAACCTTCCACAGGAACCCTCCACGGGAACCTTCCACAGGAACCTTCCACAGTAACCCTCCACAGGAACCTTCCACAGTAACCTTCCACAGTCACCCTCCACAGGAACCTTCCACAGTAACCTTCCACAGTCACCCTCCACAGGAACCCTCCACAGGAACCTTCCACAGGAACCCTCCACAGGAACCTTCCACAGGAACCTTCCACAGTAACCCTCCACAGGAACCTTCCACAGGAACCTTCCACAGTCACCCTCCACAGGAACCCTCCACAGTAACCTTCCACAGTCACCCTCCACAGGAACCCTCCACAGTAACCTTCCACAGGAACCCTCCACAGGAACCTTTCCCAGTAACCCTCCACAGGAACCTTCGACAGGAACCCTCCACAGGAACCTTCCACAGGAACCTTCCACAGGAACCCTCCACAGGAACCCTCCACAAGGCCTCAGTGTGTCTGTCCTGCAGGAACCAGTTTCTGAATATCAGACTTTATAGCTCAGCCATTCAAAGACATTTCTGATGAGAGACCAATGGGGGTACCCAGCCTATTTAAGAAAACCACAGCACCACCAACTGACCACAACATGCCACTGCTTCCAGAAAAGCATAATCAGATCTGACCTGTTTGACCAAAGTTCTTTAAAAGTTCTCTGGTGCATCTCAAGGCCTCACACCTACTCCTGCTTGAAGCACTGCAAACCCCCCACCCCCTCACAGCCCGTTAGGTCAGGACAGCTGGAGCAGATGACCTGCCCTGTCCAAACCATTAGTTAAGCCTGGTTTATGCTTTCCACGTCCGCATGCTCCGCTCCGCCCAACACAGAGGAATGACGCAATTTTCACACCCACGCCCCCTCAAACGGTCCCCCTCACTAGGAAAATTTCCACGTCGCGCACCTCTGAAAATTTCTAACTGCCGCGCAGAGACGCGGACAACATGGCGGTCGACCCGGAGTTTCGAGTGTCAGAAGTGCTAAAATACAGGCATTTATCTGATTCATCCCACAGAGATGACTGTGATAACTTACCCGTATAAACAAAGGCAGACTTCTTCTACTCCAGTTAAATGCCCTTGTAGACGTGTGTTATCGATTCATTGCCCCCTGTTGTTTGGGAATGGAAGCAAACAGACGGTGCACAGACAGAAAAAAAGTATAAAAGCCTCACGCATTCTCTCATACACATCTTGAGCGTCTTTTTTCTGCGCGGGAAGCATAACCCGGCCTTCACTGTGGGAGCTTGACTCTGGACTTGAAGCAGCTTGAATTCTGAGACTCTCCACTCCTTCTCCAGACTCTGGGCCCTTGATTCACAAATGTAATGAAAAACAACTTTCAGTAGAAAAGAGGACTTAAGACCACTGAGTTATGGTCCAGATCTTTCCCTCCTGGTCAGACTCCTCTGATGTGGCCTTTGGTTCAGGAGTGGTTGGACTGGACTTGATGGATTTTCTCGACAGTTCTTTTCAGGCTGAGGTTATTTCTGCTGCTTCTTCACCTCTTTCTACTCCCTTTCTTTCCCATCCTTGGATCCTGCTCTCTGTGTGTTTCTGGAGTAATGTTAAGTAAGTAAAGTTCCTGGTTTTCATTTTCATTGGGTGAACTGCTTCAGAGCTCAGGTCTGAACCGGGATTGTGTGGCTGACTGAACCAGACTAAAGACTTTGAAGTCCTTGTTGGTTCCTAGGAGTAAATGTTCCTGGTACGAAAGGTTGTTCTCAGCTGTTTGTGTTTGTGCTGTCATGGGCATTTATATATTAAGCTGGTGACAAACGAAAGATGCTGGTTCTTTCTGTGTTATATGGATTGTGTTTTCTTGTGAACCTGCCACAGGTACGTCAGGGAGAAGACCCAAACAGACGTGGACATGAGGGTTGGAGTCCACAGTGGGACAGTCCTGGGAGGAGTCCTGGGTCAGAAACGATGGCAGTATGATGTCTGGTCCACTGATGTAACCGTGGCCAACAAGATGGAGGCTGGAGGGATACCAGGGTGAGAGCTCTAACATATTTCCACCTGCAGACATCTATGGATCTGCCCGTTAACCCCTCTGCCATTCCTCTGCTTCTTTTTCTTTCTCCTTAAACTGTGTGTGTGTGTGTGTGCATGTGTGTGTGACAGGCGCGTCCACATCTCCCAGAGCACCATGGAGTGTTTGCACGGAGAGTTCGACGTGGAGCCTGGAGACGGAGGAGAGCGCTGTGACTACCTGAAGGAGCGTGGCATTGAGACCTACCTGGTGGTGGTTCCTAAAGCTCCAGTGGGAAAGAACGGCATTAATGGAGTGGTGAGCACACACTGACACACACTCTTAGTCAGGAAGGTGAATGTTTGTGGTCAGGAGAGTGTCACCTGTTTGTTTGTTTGTTCACTTTGTTTGTTTACATCAGAAGCTGTCTGTGACATCGTCCAATGGGAACTCTCCATTGTTGATCAACACCACGGAGTGTAACGGCAGCGTGAACACGGCCTGCACCACACCTGAAGAGCCTGAGGAGCTGGACACCAAGGTGGTGCAGAGATGATCAGTGGTGGCGTGGCTGCTGTGAATCAAGGAGAAGTAGAAGTTTGATTTGTATTTCTCCTCTCCTCAGGTGGTGAATCCGTCGTTCCCGAACCCTCGTCGAAGGCTGCGGCTCAGAGACCTGGCTGAGAGAGTGATCGATGCTCAGGAGAACGAACAGGAGCTGAACAAGCTGCTGAACGAGGCTCTGCTGGAGAGAGAGACCGTGCAGGCGTAAGAGACCCTCTGAGAAAAAGTCTGACAGGAGGATCAGGCTGAGCAGATTTCTGTTCTTTCACCTTTTAAATCTGTCAGCTTAACTTGTGATTACATCTCTTTTCCAGAGTCAGGTTCAAGAGTGAGTCAGGTGTGTAATTGATGCAGAGGTGGTTACCATGTGTCTCTGTGTGTTCAGTCTGAAGGGAAAACACACAAACAGGCTCTCTTTGAGGTTTGTGGACCCGGACCTTGAGACCCGGTACTCCGTGGAGAAGGAGAAGCAGAGCGGGGCCGCGTTCTGCTGTTCCTGTGTGGTCCTACTTTTCACTTCCACGATGGAGGCCCTCATTGACCCCTGGTCAGTCATCAGACACCTGTATCTGTGTGTGTGTGTGTGTGTGTGTGTGTGTCATCGCTGTGTGTGTCATCGCTGTGTGAGCTGAGGCCTGTGGCTGAGCACTCTCTGTGTTCTCATGTTGAACAGGCTGATTGCCAACTACATCACCTTCACCGTGGGAGAAGTTCTGCTGCTGGTCCTGACCATCTGCTCTCTGGCTGCCATCTTCCCCAGAGTGAGTCACAGTTTGATGTCACTTCCCCTTGGTACTGCGGTGTTCTCTTGAATGGCTTTGTCATGTTTCTCTCTGGATCATCTGATGAAATGATTGTGTCTAGACTCAAACATAATTTAATACCAAGTCCGTCTGCTTCAGAGCAACCAAACTTAGGGCATCACCACGCAGGCTCCAAATGTCCCCAAAGACCCACTGTACTTTTGGTGGTTCTGTGGTAAAAAGCTGAACCCTCATGAAGCCTGACAAACCCAAATCTGGTAGTTCAACAGCTCGAAAGTCCAAGCAACAAAATGTCCCTGTTTTTGAATTTCTTTGAACATTTTTGACCCCGATGGTCCTTTAGTTTGACGAGGTGAGCCGATGTTATATCCTCCACGTTGTTCCCTAGTGGAAACCATGCGCTGGGACTTCAATCTTGAAGCCCCCATACCAAGCATGTCCAAAGAGACATGTCTCAAGGTCCATTTTCACAGAGCACCAACTGTCCTTATAAAATTTATTGACAACGCTGAAATGAATCATGTTCTATGATGTGTGCATTTACAATTTCTGTCAAGGTCAAAAACAAAAGCAGTCGATCTAGGAAGGTCTCACTAAACTACATTTTGACTGTGCATTGGCTGCTTGTATAAAGCTCAAGCTTTGTACATTCTGCAGATGATGTGAAAATGTGAGAGTTCAAAAACACATTGGAGGGACAGGACTGAATGAAAGTTATGAAAGCAGAAAAGATAAAATAGTGCATAAAGCCTAACTCAAATTCCAATAAAGTTGGGATGAAGTGTAAAACTTAAAAAAAACAAAACCCCATCCCCAAAGCATCCCCAAAAGGCTCAGTCCTTCACAAGCAAAGAGGGGGCCAGGTTCACCTCTTTGTCAACAACTGCGTGAGCAAACAGTCCAACAGTTTAAGAACAATGTTTCTCAAGGTACAACTGCAGGAATTGATGGATTTAATCATCTACAGTCCATAATATCATCAAAAGATTCAGAGAATCTGGAGAAATCACTGCACGTAAGCAGCAAGGCCCAAAACCAACATTGAATTTCTGTGACCTTTGACCCCTCAGGCGGCGCTGCATCAAAAACCCACATCATTGTGTAAAGGATATTAGCACGTGGGCTCAGGAACACTTCAGAAAACCATTGTCAGTTAACACAGTTCATCACTACATCTACAAGTGACAGTTCAAACTCTACCATGCAAAGACAAAGACAAAAGCGCTACCACTGCCACCGCCGACGCTGCCTGGACTGCAGCAAAGTGCAAAAGTCTTCTGTGGTCTGACGAGTCCACATTTCAGACTCCTTTTGGGAATCATGGACGTCTTTTTCAGGGACGTCCCTGATCATTTCAGCAAGACAATGAAACCAAGACACATTCTGCTCCTGTTACAACAGCGTGGCTCTGTAGTAGAAGAGTGCAGCTACTAGACTGACCTGCCTGCAGGCCAGACCTGTCTCCCACTGAAAATGTGTGGAACATAATGAAGAACAAAACACAACAACAGAGACCTCGGACTGTTGATCAACTGAAGTTGTTCATCAACAAGAATGTGACAGAATTCCAGCTCCAAAGCTTCAACAATTAGGCCATTTTCCAATCCGCTGACTACATACTGCATGTGAAAGTAGTTACTACTTAATACAGAAAATAAAAAATCTCAAACTTAAATTTTAAATCTGACCCGTACTTAAGCATATTTAAATTAAATCTGGAACCAACCGACTTTATATTTTTACAGCTGATGAAAAGCTGCGTCCACAATAACTACGTAGGCTGTCAGTTAAAAAAATAAAAAAGCGATTAAGTGATTTATACGGGCTTTTATGAATTTTGTGGAAGTAAGCTGGTCTATGATGATGATGAAGTGAGCAGATTTACAGCTATTTCTTTCGTGCATCTTCACTGTTATCTCAACCTCTGTCTAGCATTAGCGTTGTTTTGTACAAAGTAGTTTAGCTCTATTCCAGTAGGTGACCATCATTCATACAACAATGAACAGTAAATAATTAATTTAATATAGGATAAACTGGATCTGAAAATCATTGTATCTTTTTATTATTTACATTTTACATAACACTTCACCTTTACTAGAAGAACTGAGGTTGTTATTCAGGATCAGAAATATTTGGGTCTAAAATGTTGTTTGAGGTGAAAATAGTCCTAATATGAAAAATGACCCTGATCCAGGTTCTGTTTCTGCCATAAAAACATCACGGCAGCGCATTACACTGCAGGAAACTGACCACTTATCATCTGGTACCAAGAGACACCTGAGGAACAGGTGAGCTGTGAGCAGTGTGAGGTGATGGGACAAAGAAGTTTGAGCTCATGCACTGACTCATTTTTACAGAAATCACGCAAACAAACAGTGAACAAATAAAGAATTCAGATGTTTCTTTCATGTTGAATTAATAAATCAGTCAGAGCTGTAGCAACATTTTGCACTGCTTTAAACCATGTGACCGAAACTGTTTTCTCTCCCCTTCCCTGAGTGAGACAGACTTTGAGCTAAGCTGAGGGAGCAGACAAATGTTATATCAGGATAAACTGAAGCAGAGCAGAGCAGGAAGCAGCACTCAGATGTGGTGTGTGTGTGTGTGTGTGTGTGTGTGGAGAGAGTTGTTTTGCATTAAGCAGAGCTTCATCATGGAAAGTCAAATGTATTGATAACCGACATCAGACACACCGGCACTGTCAGCTGATTGATCCCTGTCTCTCACGCACACACACACATGCACACACACTGTGGTCTCTGCCCATCAATAAGGGCAGTAATATGACAGCCTTAGGCCTCCAGGACCATCAGCATGAAGCAGGCTCAGTCCATTTCCAGGAGCACGTGTCATAAAGTGGTGAGCTCTGTCAGCGCTGACATTCAGATATGACAATAGAACGAAAGCACGCGCGTGTTCCTCATGATCTAGGAGGCTCAGGTCCACTTTCTGCCCGGTCTCATAGAGATGTGATCAGACCTGGTCATGTGGGACAGCTGTGTGTCAGTGTGTTGCAGTGTGCACGTGTGTTTAGAGAGTTGTACGATGGGTTTTTGTGGTGAAAAATCCTCTTTCTCTCTCTGGGGATTCTTTCAGCATTGTTTTCAGACACTTTCAGACAATCGGTGCCTGTCAGGGACAAAAACCTGAACTTTTAGAGGACTCACTTTGATCCATCAAGAATGATGCTGGTATTATGATGGAACAGATGCAGGTATCATCCTCAGAGAAGGATCAGACAGCCGCAAGAAGACACAAATCAAACAAGAAACTTCATAACACTGGGGAGTAAAGGGGCATGAATGAAAATAATCAAACTGTAGTGAGTCATAGCAGCAGTGGAAACAAGTGTGTTACCAAAGAAAACAACAATGATGGACTTAGACGCATTAAAGTTCAGTTCGTTGGTCTGTCTTTGTGTGTTTGTGGTTCAGGTTTTTCCCAAGAAGCTGGTCTCATTCTCCACCTGGATCGACCACACCCGCTGGGCCCGCAACACCTGGGCCATGGCGGCCATCTTTGTCCTCACAGTGGCTGACATCATGGACATGGTGAGCCATAGTGGGGGGTGTTAGGGGTAATAAATGTTAAGAGTACAGTTCACAACAGTTAGCTGAGAACTCCTTTATGTCAGGTGAAGTCCTCCTGTTGAGCAAGTCCAGTCTCGGTTCTGACAGTTGAATTTGAAGCACAGAAAATTGTCAAATTGTGTCAAAGATGAGCATGGAGACTGCCTCCTGTAGGCTGGACCTGACTGTTTTCTATTGGCAGACTGGTGTTGAGTCAGTTCCAAGCTTTCATCATCAGACCCTATAAAAGGCTTCACTCTGTATCTGATCTGTGTAAAACAGCTGGTAACCTCAGTCAGTCAAAACCAAATCACAACAAACATCATCTCAAGATGCTTTCCAAACACCAACAAGACCAGCTAAAGACCCAACATGAAGATTAGAGAATGAGTCAGGTCTCACAATTACAGACATTGCAATTTATGCACACAATAACAAAGTAGCAACATTGTGTATTTAATGATCATAGTGACCATGGTCAGCTGATCCCTCTGAGCTGAAGAAGTGCCTCGAGTTCAAACTTGTAACCAAAAGTCTCTTTGGACAAAAGCAGCAATTGTTGGTGTTTTAAACACATTTGCTAACACTAAAGTAGGAGAAGCAGGTGCATTTTGTCTGCATAGTCTTTTTTCTACTGTTAACATTGAAAAACAAATTGTAGATACAGACTACAGTAAATTCAATGAAGGACACACGATGGAGTCCTACAGGTCGCCATGTTTTAGAAACCTTACCCTGCACACAAGGAGGGATGACCCAGTCATTCTCCTAACTAAAGCCAATACGTGAACCACAGGGGCACTAACTGACCATGATTCAGGTTTCAGACCCAGACACCGTCCTAAATGTACCCGGTCCTGTCATCAGCCAACCTCCAGGGGCTTTTCATTTGACAGGGTACCTCCTTTTTAACCAGCGCAGCTTTTCTTGGTTTTATAGCTGGAGTGAGTTGGAAAGCAGCTACCCATGGTCCTCTGTTTGATCCTCAGAGACTGTCCACAGTTGTTCGAAAACCATTTCTCGTATTTCTGAATGCGGCCATTCACACACTTGATAATGAAGACGTGAAGGTTTTACCTAACCACAGTCTCATTTCTGAGTGTACTTCACTGTTGAGTGTTCATAGATATTGTTTCTGTCCTGAACTTAAAGGGATTTAAACTGTGGACGTCAAGGTCCACATATCACAGTCCTGATCCATCTCTCTCCTCTCCAGCTGAGCTGTGTACCTAAAGTCCAAACCTCAGACAGTCCCACCATGGCCCCGTCCTCCTCCTCCCCCCCCTCCTCCTGGTCTGGCCCTGACGGTTGCCTTGACAACCCTAAATACTACAGCTACATGGCTGTGCTGGCTCTGATGGCCACCACCATGCTGGTTCAGGTCAGTCACATGGTCAAGCTCACACTGATGCTGCTCATCACGGTGGCAACGGGCATCGTGAACATCTACAGCTGGAGGGACATCTTTGACAGCTATGACTCGGCCCGCTTCCAGGACTACAGGTAAGACTGAGGCACAGGTAAGACCTAATGTTGAGTCTGAGTGGTGTTCACCTCTGTGAGGGTCAGCTGATCTGGTTTCTCTCTTCTCAGGTCGTCTCTGGTTCCCTCCAAGTTCACCATGTCAGTGATGATCGTCATCATGATGGTCAGCTTCTACTATTTCTCCAGACATGTAAGTCACAGTGTGTGTGTGTGTGTGTGTGTGTGTGTCCTTTAGAGTGTTAGAGAGCATGTGCAGCTTTATGAAGGGTGCATTATTGACAGTAAGATGAGTTGGGTTGCTGCTTGTTGCTCCTGCAGGTGGAAAAACTAGCTCGCACCCTGTTTCTGTGGAAGATCGAGGTCCATGAGCAGAAGGAGAAAGTTTATGAGATGAGACGCTGGAATGAAGCTCTGGTGACCAACATGTTACCTGAGCATGTGGCTCGACACTTCCTGGGCTCCAAGAAAAGGGACGAGGTGAGGCCTCTGCAGTCACCTGAGTCACAGCTGCCATCTCAGCATGAGAATCTGTAGTTCACACAGATCAGAGGGCCTGAAACTATAGATACGTAGTGTTTGTATCTATATACGGTGGGGGGGTGTGGGGTTTTGTTTGGGGTTAATCCTTCCCCCGGCTGAAGGTGAGAGTGCGAGGTGCGAGCCAAGTAAAGTGAACCAGAATTGTCTGGTTGAATCTCTCTCAGGATGTTGTTTGTGATCTTCCTGCTTCAGGAGCTGTACAGTCAGTCCTACGATGAGATCGGAGTCATGTTTGCCTCCATCCCAAACTTCTCAGACTTCTACACTGAGGAGAGCATCAACAACGGAGGGATTGAGTGTCTGCGCTTCCTTAATGAGATCATCTCTGACTTTGACAGCGTGAGTTTCTTCAATAATGTGGTGCAACTTATTATCTCCCTTTTATTGTATCACTTACTCTCTTACTTTAAAGGGACTGTGAGTATTAACCATTCGTGAAAGTGAGTGCAGCGACTCCCATGGCCTGAGGACTCACCTAAACTGTCATGGTGACACGATTCGTGGATTCTTTTTGGAAAATTAATACAGATTGGATCTTCATTTTTTTTCACACTTTATCTGTGATTTTCAATCATTATATTTAATAATCATTACATCTTCTGTCCTACAAATCTATAAATTAAATTTATAACCCGAGAGCTGCCCAAAATCTTTGAGAATGTTCATAAGGTTAGGAAAAGTTCTGTCTGGGTCTTGAAGAGTAACAAAAACATTGTCCGCAAAAAGCTCTATAATATGTTCCTGCTCTGCAATATTAGTCCCTTCTAGAGTGTTACTCTGTCTGATCCCCTGTGCCAGTGGCTCAATAAATATTATATATAAATAAGCCAAACCTCTTTAAAACCTGGTAAAAAAAAAAAAAACCTCCAGCTTATGCAATCAAAAGCCTTTTTTTGCGTGGAGACTAACTAAGGCTGCAGGTATCCCCTGTTTTTGGATCTGGTCCACTATCATTATCATCATCATCACCTTTATTGCCAGACTCAGAAGTCCATTTAAGAGAACAGCATTTAAAAACACGGAATAAAAAAATATTAATAACAGACACAAAGAAACAAATAATAGGCTAAAAACACAAAAGATCAAGACATCACCGTTATTTTAAAAGGCAACGGTACCAGTGTCTCCACAAAGATGACTGGCCTGAAAAGTGTTAAGTCCTGTATTACAAAATAACTCACTTGCACTTGTCCATCGAGGTTTTTTAAACAAGATTCGCACACCATTGCTCACTCCAAAGGAGGAGGACATTTTACCTCCCCACTTCACTTGCATACTCTGGTTTGCGTACCAGTATGCCAGAAGCCTTACTATATAGTCAGGAACTCCTTTTTCTGTGAGCTTCATAAACAACTTTCTGTGATCGACCCAATCATAGGCCTTGGAGGCATCAACAAATCTTATCAAGACTGAAGAGTTTTTCCTCCTGTAACCCTCAACAGCTTCTTTCAAGGCGTAAATACAAAGATCTGTACCATGGTTGGACTTAAATCCGAACTGGTTTTCTTTGGAACCAATATAACTCGATATTCGTCCTAGAATCAAGTTCTCAAGGACTTTAGAAACCACACTGGCTAAAGCAATAGGACGATAGTTGTGTAAACCCCCAACCTTACCAGCTTTATCCTTGATAACAGGCACCAAAGTGACGGACAGCAAGGAATCTGGCAGCAAGCCATGAGACATAAGACGAGTAAAACAGATAGCAAGGAGAACAGCAATCTTAGGGCTGCCAAACTTACTGTATGTAGAGTATGCCTAATATTATCCTGGGTCTGTCTGCCTTTAATAAAACACCATTGATCCTCATCTATTCAACCCGACATGAAGCCTTCAAACCTCCTGGCAATGATTGAAGTAAAAATTTGATTAAAGGAGTCAAGCAGAAGAGGAGTTAATTCATGGTTTAGAACCAGGATTTGAGGCAGGACCCAAAAGCAGACAGGAGACAGCGAGGACGTTTAACAATAGGTTTATTGGTGCTGGTGTGAGGGGTGCAATCCAGAATCAGAGGGTGAAAGAGAGCGGTGAGGTCCAGTGAGGGCTTTTGGCATGCGGAAGTGACAGGGCAGAGAAGCAGGAAGCACGTGGAGGCACTGGAGGAGAGAGGAGCAGACACAGAAGGTTAGTCAAACAATCGGACATGTAACACCAAAAAATACTTGTAAAGAAGACTGAGTAGTCGGCCGTGTTACCACTAGACGAGTGGGAATACTCTGGCGCCTGTCCTCTGCTGCAGCAGTCCTTCAGAGCGTGCTCAGAGTGCTGGTGGTTGCAGGCAGGTGTGAAGGGGAATCAGGTGCAGGTGTGGAGAAGTGAGGGAGGGAGAGTGAGTGCAGCCCGCTCAGTAGGGGAGACCGGGGCGAGACCAGACTGTGGTGAGAGAGACCACCACAACATGCTTGTTGTGTTTTAAGATGTCTTGCTAAATATTTAGTGGCCCTTGATCCTGATTCATAATTAGTTTGTTTGGTGAACCTCAGTTTTTTCTCAACTTTATGAGTAACACTTTCCTCCAGTTCTTTTTTTATTCTTGATATATTTTGTGGAGTTTCCTTATCTTTGTTGTTTTTATGTTGTTGTTCAAGTGCTCTTAATTTTTTGACCAGCCCTTGTAGTTCTGATCTTTGATTTTTTTTGGGTGTGCCGTTCTTGATATTACTCCACCCCTCATAACTGCTTTAACGGTGTCCAATAATATTGTACAGTTCACAGGGCTATCTTTGTTCACACGAACACAGTATATAATTTCTTTTCGAATTTCATCTTTTATTTCTAATTATTCAACATGGCCACACGAGAATTCTTTTTTCTCATGTTTAGATTGACATTAAGGTACATTATACTGTGATCTGACAGGTCAGTCACACCAATACTGCAATCTTTAATTCTATGTCCATCAATTGTATTCATAAAAAAGTAGTCTACTCTAGAATGGACCGAATGAGATGCAGAAAAGTGTGTGTAGTCTCTTTCTAAGGTTTGAAGTTCCCTCCATACATCAAACACCTCAAGTTCTGTTAAAGAGGCACAGACAAGACTGGAGAGAGGAGTTTTATACTTCTTACTATTGGTTGTATCAAGCTCCGTGTTTAGGATGAGATTGAAATCTCCTGCACAAATGAGTGTTCCCTCATTTTCCGAAGCTATAATCTCAAACAATAGCTTAACATAAGACTTGTCACTATAAGGTGGCACATAAACATTAACCAGAGTAACAAAGTTATTAAATCAATTTTCCCTTATACAACTACATACAGTTGTGCCTAAAAGTTTACACCCCCTCCAGCAGAATTTTCTGATTTTTTTTGGCCTTTTCGGAGGAATTCATCCGCTTATAATGTGGTAAAGTGACTTAGAGTATTTTTCCCACTAGGTCCAAAATGCATTGATTGGATAGATTTTTGCTGGTGCTGTAAAAGACATCCACTCACTTCTTATGATTAGGCGCCCCCTCGGATCTTCTTTTTAACTCTACTTTTCTTGAGAGGACAACTTTTTAATGGTTACGATACTACATTTAGTGCTATTCAATGGCCTGAGGCATATCCATAACGTTGGTGAATCCTGGTTATGTCCTACCAGTGCTCATCTACCAACTCCAGAACTACTAAACTTGGTCAGCCGGTGCGGTGTTGTTAACACGCTGTAAATCAATCTGATCCAGTCCGACCCAATGGACAAGCTGAGAAACAGCATTTAAAATAAGATATTTTAGTGCTGATAATCTCATTTAAAGTTGTTATTTTTGTTATTATGGTCAGGCATATATCTGGAAGTGATTTTTTGCAGTATTACTCAGAAAGTCCTCACAGTCCCTTTAAAGAAAGCTTGGGGTTAAACATTTGAGTTGAGTTGAGTTGCTCTCTGTGACCTTTGACCCTTGTCTCTCGCAGCTGCTGGATGAGCCTCAGTTTCGCTGCATCACCAAAATAAAGACAATTGGCAGCACCTACATGGCAGCTTCAGGAGTCACTGCAGACGTCAGCAATGGATACAGCTGCATGAAGGTCAGCATGTCATGTGATCTGTGTGTGTGTGTGTCTCTCTCTCTCTCTTGTACCGGTTCAGCCTGTAGTTTACAGTCCTCTGGTTGTCCAAAGTACAGTTTACTGACCTGAAGTTTCTGGTCTAATATCAGTGTATTTGGTGTCTTTCAGAAGGACGAGCAGTCGGACAGGGAGCGCTGGCAGCACCTAGCTGACCTTGCAGACTTTGCTCTGGCCATGAAGGTCACACTAATGAACATCAACTACCAGTCCTTCAACAACTTCATGCTACGCATCGGTGAGTCACAGTCCTACAGTTACTGTTCATCCATGAAGTATTCACAGTTCTTCACTTTTTTTTACCATATGTGCCAGCTTTGTTCGGAATAGAACACTTTCTTTTTGTCCCTCAAACTTTTGAAAAAAAAAAACACCCCACAATTATAACTTTAAAAAGTTTTTAAGCTTTGCATATTTTCATAGCAGGCACAACCCCAGGTTTCTGAGTGTGTGTCCTGGGCTTCCAGGCGTCTGCTGCACACACTGCAAAAACTGAAATCTAAGCAAGTCATTATGTCTTATTTTTAGTCAAATTTGTCTTACTATTCTTGATTTGAGCCACATTTACTAGACTAAGTCGTAAAAATGTCTCATTTCAAGTTTTTAAAGACAAAAATGAGGCATCAACTGTTTGTAACAAGTAAAAAAAAATCTGCCAATGGGTTAAGATAAAAGATTCTTGTTATAAGACATCTTTCTAATTTCAAGAAACTTCCCAGGCGAATTCGTCTTATCCCATTGGCAGATTTTTTTTACTTGTTTCAAGCAATTTGCACCTCATTTTTATCTTAAAAAACTTGAAATAAGACATTTTTATGACCTGGTCTGGTGAATGTGGCTCAATTTAAGAACAATAACACAATTTTTGCTACAAATAAGATATAATGACTTGCTTAGATTTCTGTTTTTGCAGTGCATGGTAGGGGTCCTGGCAACAGGAAGAGCTGGCCTAGGTTACTTCCCAAAGACCCAGGTCAGTAAGGCTCAGGGCAAGGAGAGACAGCATCTACTCCAGGAGGTTTGTGTGGGTGAGCAGGAGGAGTGAGTGAGCGGGGCTGTTGGACTCCGGCAGTAGAGAGCTTGGATAAGGTGGGAGAGCATGTTGCAGCGCAAAGTCACTTGGTCAAACATCATGCAGGCAGACTTTCACTGAGTCTGGTTCCTTGTGTAGGCAGTGTACGATGCCTTCCTGAGCCCAGCTTACCTCCATGTGTGGGGGAAGAGCGAGTCACCTTCCTGCCCCCTGTGCTCTGGGAAAGGCTCTTTAGAACATCTCCTTAGCAGCCGTCCAAAGCTATGTGAGTGTGTCAGCCCTATGATTGACTGGCGGCCAGCCCAGAGTGTATCCCTACCTCTCACTCAAAGCCAGCCAGGATAGGCTCCAGCCTGTCGACCCTACACCAAATAGGTGGTCAAAAAAATGGATATGAATGAATGAGATCGGCAGGAGAGAACACGTGTGGCTTTTATTAGAATTATTTTTTCACCCATTCCTCTTCTCTGCTGAGTGTGACCACGTGGAATGGTCATCACACAGTTATAATGGTGATCCCTGTGTGATAAATCAAATAAATGTCTGTTCTCGCACTAAGACACTCAAAGCTCTGGAGAGGCTGCTAGAATGATGTTATTCATCTGCACCTCATCGACGCATCATGCTGAACCAGGCTTAAGACCCTTCTCCTCTGACGGCTCAGTTTAGACAGGGAACAGCCCTGGAAGAGTTTCTGCTGGTTCTGAACTTCTTCTGTTTACATATGATGGAGGCCACCGAGCTCATTGGGACCTTCAGAGAAGCAGAAATGTTTCTGGACCCTCCCCCACACTTTAGAGGAAACAGGATGAACCTGAGCACAGTTTAAAGCTTCATGGAAAAGGCTGTGAATGCTTAAGTGCATGTGATGTCTTAGTTTTTTGGGAGTTTTTTTGAACAAATTTGCCGAACTTAAAACAAATTAAATTATCATTAGGGGATGTTGTGTGTAACTTTTTGTGGAAAAATGAATTAATTCCATTTTGTTTTGAGGCTGTAATGTGTAAAAACTGAAGAGCTGTGAATCCTTTTGGTATAAACCGTATTTGTGTGTGTTTGCTGTTTTGCTGAAGTTTGTGTACGATTAGTGTTAGACCTCACCATGGATGGGTGCTTAGTAGAGCCCAGATCCATGTCTAACCCTGATCTTACACACAGAGTGCGTGTGTGTGTGTGTGTGTGTGTGTGTGTGTGTGTGTGTGTGTGTGTGTGTGTGTGTGTGTGTGTGTGTGTGTGTGAGTGTCTATCTGACATGACCTGTGTGTGTCCTGCAGGTCTGAATAAAGGTGGAGTGTTAGCAGGAGTGATCGGTGCGAGGAAACCTCACTATGACATCTGGGGAAACACTGTGAATGTGGCGAGTCGCATGGAGTCCACGGGGGTGATGGGAAACATTCAGGTACACGACCGCTGGACTCCATCAACAAAATAAGTGACCCCGGCGCCCCCAAAACATTTTCTTTCTAGAACTATCTGTAGTGTATGTTTTTGCTCCCAGGAGCTCAGTTGATCATGTTTTAACCAGACGGTAGATTAGCATGATTGGCCAACCAGGAAGGTACGTCAGCGTCTGGTTTGGCTCTAAAGAGGGCACCTGAGCGCACTTTTTGTCCCCAAAGAGGAAGCTGTAGAGCATGTTTTTTCATCAACTGCCCTTCTACCCCCCTCTGTGTACACCACTGGTCTCAAATATGACCTTATGTGTTGGGGGGTGGGGGGGCAATCCTTTTGATTTTCAAGCTTGTAAACTTCAAGTTTTGTTTCTTGAAAATTTCAAATTTTTAGTTTCTTCATGTGGCCCTAAGATGCCATCTCAGTGTTTGAGTTCCTCTTGGGACAGTCTTTATGAGGCCAGGCAGGCGAAGAAATCTCTCCATTTGTTTTCTTTTTTTTTCTACTGACTGTAAGTTTGTGTTTCTACAGGTTGAAGCAAGTGAATTCAGGGAGTGGTAACTGTGCAGTCTCATGATTGTGACCATCAATAAAGATGCTGCAGCTCAGAAAGTTTTATATGCTGCATTATATTAGAACTAGATTTAGATTCCAGAAATTGAAAGTGTAGTTCTTTAAGATTGTGTGTGTGTAGTGTTTTCATTTGACAAAGAATAATACTTAGTCCAGTCATTTCTTGATCAATTGCTGGACATTTCAGGCACCCCCATTTGAATTCTTGGCCCCAAGGTTGATAAACACTGATCTGATCAGACTTACAGACGAGCTCTCTGAGAGATGCTGAGATGTGAAACAGAAACAGAGAACGAGCAGAGGCAGACGCTTAAACATCTTTACACAAAGAGGTTAGAAAAGCTGTGAGCAAAGATCTGACAACCTGGAATCCTTTTGTGTGTGTATGTGTGTGTGTGTGTATGTTTGTGTGCGTGTGTGTGTGTGCCCCCAGGTGGTGGAGGACACCTACAACATCCTGAAGGAGTACGGTTTCCGCTTCGTGAGGAGGGGGCCGATCTTTGTGAAGGGGAAAGGAGAGCTGCTGACGTACTTCCTGAAGGGACGAGACAAGCAGGGGTCATTCATCAACGGCTCCTCTGTCACACTGCCACACCAAGTGGTGGACAGCTAGGGAGCACACAAACACACACACACACACACACACACACAGGCACACACACACGCACACACACACAAAGATATGCATGAGTGATGAAGTGATGGGCTGGTGGGGGTGTATCAGGTCTCAAACTGAAATGCTCCTGCTGCTGAATGAAAAAAATCCATCATGAATCCACTTCTGTGAATCTGCTGCAGGAGCCTCATAGGTCGACAGAGCTGTCAGTCAAGGTGTTCTAACCCCCATTATATGGTCTCAACCAATCAAATTGAAGTGTCTGACACAGTGGGGTAATAGGTTTTTGTACCTATGTCATGAAGATAGAGCCCCCCCCCCCGTCAGTTTCTCACTCTGCTCTCAGTCTGAACCTCCACACCCCTTTAGATCTCTGCCTTATTAAAACTGATGGCATTTAGATTAGCATATGACATCACACACACTTTCACAAATACACTCACACACGTTAGCTCACTGGACTCTGGACACCTGCTGTCAGACCTGGATATTTGTGTTTGTCTCCATGACACTGATGACTCAGTGGAGTTTGAGTGTGGACCAACCAGAGCCCAGCATGAGACACACACTCTGACCTGACTCCTGACCCCACGTGTCGAGTGTGTGTCCCTCTCATAGTGTGTGACGTACGAGTTCATATTGAGTCTGACCCCAGATCAAGTCTCTGCGCTGAAGAGGGAGCACACACTGCCTGTGTGAGCTTAAGTGAGTGTGTGTTTTAGGTGGTAGAGTATTTTTCACACTGATGGTGGATGGATGAATGGAAGTGCCTCTCACAGCAGATTGTCATATTTTCTTACCATGAAGGGTCCCACAGCTCCCCCTACAGGCAGGAGGATGCCTCTACACTGCTGCTGTCAGAGGAGCAGTCCACTTTGTTCCCACTTTTAAAGATTGTTAGAACACACAGCCTGACTCAAGCTTCTCTCTCCGTCAGCCCTGAAAAGTTTTACAGCTGACATCAGAATTGGTCACAGTGCGATGTGTGCAGCACGATGGAGGATGAAGCAGCAAAGCGACTCCACGGGGACAATTTTTACACTCTTATCAATGGAAACAGACAATGTGCCGACATCGTGTTCTTCTCTTCAATCTCTCATCGCTTTCTTCCATTTTATCGCCCTTCACATGATGTAGCTGTCGTCATCTCACCCTATCAAACACTGAATTTTCCTATCAGCTGTTTGAAAATTTCTTCGGGTTTTGTGTGCCTGTGAACAGTTTTTACCTCATTTCACCTGCGTGTTTCACAAAGTTCTGAGCTTTTTGTGTCTGAAACTGTCAGAAGAGGGACAGCAGTTGCGTTTCAAAAACAAATAAATGTCTGACTATGACAGTGGTGAGTGGTACATAATTAAAGCTGATTGCAGACACTGATCAGCTGATCGAAATGCTGTAATGAACTGAAACGTTCCTGGAGCTGCTCCATCTGAAGAGAGCATGGATGTGACATAAGAATGGGATGTGAAAGAGAGGGTATTATTCCTCCAGAGGAGCACAGGGGAGGAGACAGAGTCAGGGTGGACTGTGTCTCCTCCTGGTGTTCAAACCTCCTGACGTGTCTGATTCTGATTCTTCTTTAGATTTGAACTCCTTATCATGTGACGGTGGCTGTAGGAGACGTCCCTGCAGCTCTCGGGCCTCGTCCACTGGTCCTGTGCTCTTGGTTCTGACATGTTGTATTAGAGGTGTTGAACACACATGCAGAGTCTGCAGCCGCCTCTGTGTCTCAGTGAGGTCACACCTGAAGAAGGTGTGGGAGGAGCTTCTGACAGAGCGACCTCAGTGATGCTCAGAGCAGGAAGCCAGTGTCCTGTATTCTCTGGCTGTTTGGAGGGAGGGGGGTCCTCTACCTGTGTCCTGTGCTGATTGTAAACCCACTAGTGTCTGTGTGGAACAGGTTCAAAGTGCAATAGTTTGTTCCTCACAAACCCAACCCTCTCCCCTCTAAAGCAGGCCTTGGACTACCCCCTCCCTCTTTAACTCCTGTTTTTATAAATAAAATCAGGGTCCAGTGTTGTTTGAGGAGGACTCAGAATGTGAATAGATCCACAGAGATTAGACGAGATGTGATTTCTTACATGTGTAAGTGCCAACCACGGAGGAAGAGGAGGGGTTTGGACCTCTGCTGGGTCCTGGTTTGTATTTTACTGAATCTCAGGCTTGGAAAAAAGCACTTGTTATATGTTTCATAGTTCTGGTTCTGGTCTGAACAGACCCTCCAGAGCTAAGAACCCACAAGTGGACTGATACATGCCATATGAAAGGTGATGGTTGGGCATGGTCCAGTTTGTGCTTCTGGTTGTTGTTCATTTGATCCCTTGTCTCAGTTTTAGTGGACTGATGAAGACCTCTTGTAGATTCAGGTCTACTCAGTCCTGGTTTTGAAGATTTTCTCAGTCAGTGTGCCCTCTTTATTTCAGTTATTTGTCATCATAAAGACACTTGATTAAAAAAACTCCAGCAGGTGTGTGTGTCATCATTTCTGCTCCATAAGCTGAAACCACAGCATCTTTAAGAGACATCCCAGGTTTATAGAAGTTTATAGTTTATATCAATACGAACAATGAAAATGAACTACACGTACAACACACTTAATAAAAAGGAAAGAAAAAGGAATCATAGCAGCATTTAGATGATAAAAACATGCTCAGGTAATGTCTCTGTCAGAGCACACTGATCTTCATTTTGAATATTTTCCTCAGCTGCAAAAAAACAAGACTGCCCCTCTCATCAAAGAGGAAACCTCAAGTTTTACACCTGGCAATGATATTTTGTGACAGAGTCTAAATGTGTGATCATTCCTGCTGAAACAGGACAGACAATCATCACCACAGTCTGGTCTACATTCAGCTACAGGAACGTCTGAGACATCCAACATGTTTGATCCTGTTGCAGGTGTTCAGTGTATTCAGAGATTTAAATCATCAGAATTTAAAGACAGGTACAGCTAGGGAATATCCACATGAGTGGAAACTGTCAGTACGACTGTGGATGATACTGCCTAGACTCACACCAGCTGTGTTGCCAGGATACAGCACAAAGCTGTACTGTAAAACATCCAACATTTCCCTTCCCTAATGATAAGCCTCTGCTATTCATGTTACCAATGAATCTTTACATTAGCTCATTTGGGGTGTGGAAAAACCTCAGGCCTGTTGACCTCCTGCCCTAACTGTTCATTTGAAACAAGTCGGGCCAATAAAAAGCAAATGACCAATCACAGTTTGAGGATTGTCCTGTGTTTACTTGAACTCATGGGAGTTGTTCCAAAGGTGGGGACAGGAGGACATCTGTGCTTGCTTCATTGATTATTACAAAGTCAGAACAAGAGCATCTGAGAGCTCTAACACCAACCGAAACCTCTGGCAAGTTCATTCGAAGAGGTGCACAGAGCATCCATCCATCCATTTTCCTAACCATCTGTCCTGTTCAGGGTCACTGGTGGCTGGAGCCTATCCCAGCTGTCATTGGTCGAGAGGCAGGGTACACTCTGGACTGGTCTCAAGTCCATCACAGGGCTGACATAGCGATAAACAACCATTCACGCACACACTCACACCTACGGCCAGTTTAGAATGATCAGTTAACCTAACGTGGGCATGTTTTTGGTCTGTGGGAGGAAGCTGGAGTACCCGGAGAGAACCCACACATGCACGGGGACAACATGCAAACTCCACACAGAAAGGCCAACCATGCCCGCACGGGGAATCGAATCAGTGACCTTCTTGCTGTGAGGCTGCAGCGCTACCCGTTGCATTAGTGTACAGCCCGTGCACAGAGCAGAGAGGGTTAAATCACGGATAAATCTAGGATTAATGGTAAAATATCAAATATCTTAAGACCAGTTGTAAAAACTGCACACATTTACATTTTGCACAGTTGGATTATAAAAAGGTTTTGAATAGACTTTCAAAATGCAGAGAGAAGAAATGAGAGTGAGACGAAAAATGGAGTTACCAAGTTATTGCAAACAACGACTGAAAGTAAAATAGTCTGTCTCTCAGCTGATCACACAAAACCACAGCTGAAAAGACACCTGTAAAACCCCTAAAATAGAAATCAAACCCCTCCACTGTGCCCCCCAGAAAATATCTCAGTGGGATCTCCTCATCGTGACAGTAACGATGGAGCCATCAGGACCATCAAGGTTCAATTTTTTCTTCTCACAGAATCAAACTGTCTTCCACCTTTCAATTTCCCATGATACTCTTTGCCATCACTGCTGAAGTTGGATGCAGTACGACAGCCATTTTGAATTTCTTCAAAGATCCTGAGGGTTATGGAACATAAAATTCAAGACCCAAAAACCTTGGACCAGCTCTGAAAATGAAAAAGTTACATCCTTTCATATACAAATTTTAATGGTCAAATTGTATTTTCTTTTTTCAACATTTACAACAGGCCTTATACAAATGTACAGATTGTTTAAAAACTATGATGTACCCCAACTTTAAATTAACTAACCAGGTTACATGAAGTACAAAATAACTAAATAAATAAATGAAGGGTGAGCTGAGGCCACCACAAAGTGCAGGGCAGATTACACACAGGGGAAAGAGCAGGGAGTGCTATAACGCACTCACCTGGGTGAAGAACAGCACACACACAAAAATAACAGCCCCCCCTATATCTGCAAAGAGATATAAATTACTATTTAAATTAACCTGACACTTGCTGAACAGAAAGCTGCCAACACAGCAGCCTGAGACTCAGTGTTACAAAAGTAACAGATAAAGAAATACGCCCAGGCCGCACACAGGCACGCACAGATGGAAGGGGGAAAATACAAGAAACGATACCTGGATGAGATAGGCACCTGAGGGGGGACCCTGGGGTCCAGGGAGCCACACAAGCCACAGCACACACCAAAAAGCTGAGTGGACCTCTGGGAGTAGAAGAAGCATAACCAGAACTGTATCTGTAAATATTCATGGCATCTTACCTGATACAGTGCACACGGTGGTTGGAGGGAGCATTGTTCTTACTCTATGTGACGAATCAAAGGTTAGTGGAAAAATATCAGTATTTACACTTCAGGAGATAGACACATTGTGTCAAGGGAAAAATATTCACCATTACGCTCAGAGCCCACAACCACACAAGTGACAGGGGTTAAAGATGAAACACCATACCTGGATGGAAACTCAAGGGACCTGACTGAGGGGGTGTTGCACAAAACAAGGATAAGGGATTAAGCCTGGAAATATTGGTTATCCTGGATAAACTTAGCTTCTAGTAGGTTGCATGAAAGCAGGTCAAGTTTATCCAGGACAAGTTGCTATAGCAACTTATTCTCTGCAGTTATCCAGAGGTTTTTATACACCTGTTACATCTTTTAATCATCCTGCACCCAAATATTATAAATGTAGTTATTTAATTTGTTGGTTGACTTTTAGTGTTAGTATTGATAATTTCCATAGGTTGTATTAAGATGAAAAGCACAGATAAAAAGGAAAAAATACCCGAGCACAAAAATACAAAGCCAAACAGTTTACTTGGAAAAATTTCTTTATTGATACAACACCAACACTGGAACGTTGAAAAAAAGAAAAAAAGATCTTACCCAAAAAAAACCCAAACAATATAGATATTATTAAAAAAAAAAAGAAAAAGAAAAGGTCCTTCTCCGCCTGCATCACTGGCCGGATGGATGGGCCAATGTGTTCTTAACCACACCTGTTGCTCATTTTAATCAGGAGAGACTCATCCACCTGTCAGCTACAACCATGAGTGTAGGCTTACCTAGATTGGGAAAAGAATTAAACTTGTTTAAGAGCTACTTGTTGATGGTGAAGGTGTTGATAACCCCTCAGAGACAGTCTGATGATTTTAAACAACAGTTTTATTTGTTTTAAACACAATTTTACACCAATACTATTCTCTACAACTCCTAATGAGAGCATCTGACGGTAAAATGTATGTTCTGTGTAAGCACATCAGGGGATAAATTAATAATGATAAAGTTAAAGATTTAAATGCAGAACTTTTTTTCCTTTAATGCCAGTTTGATGTTGCACTTTAAATAAAGCTCATGATAAACTGATGTCAGTATGACTGTATATGGTCTTACAGTTTGGTCACCAAATCCTTCAGATGTCTGCTGCAGCGCTCCCTGCTGGTGACGCAGCTCACGTACAAATACGTGAAGGAATTTCCGCTGACGTCATTGCGTCAGTCCATAACAGAGCTGCAGCTGTCTGAGAGCAACAATAACAAGCTGTACCGACCTGTTCACCTGACAGCGACCACAACCAGCCACATCCGCACCATGAAGCGGGCCCGCTGAGTCTGGGATCCCTCCTTCCGTCCTCCGGCCTCACAAGCGGGTCACCTCCGTCTGACACACCGCCGGGCTCGGTCGCAGGGGGAACGGAGCAGTGCGGGGCTGCATCTGGGTCAGTGGGCCTGTCGGTGTCTGTAACGGAGCGCTCGATTCCTCCGCAGTGTCATCCGCTTTAACACACATCTGGACCCTGCTCTAGCCCGGGAACATGCAGGCTAACGGGGCCGGACAGGACCGGGACCGGGACTCGGAGCTGTCCTGTCGGAACGGAGCTCAGAACGGAGAGTCTTCATCCTCCTCCGCCGCCGGGGCAGCTCACTCCAACGGGCTGCTGCCAGTCTCCAACAACGGCAACTCGGTCAACAACAACGGAGTCCCGGTCCAGTCCGGGTCTAACAACAGCAGCGGCGGCCCGGCGGAGGCCAGCCCGGGCCTGAAGAAGAAGAAGCGGCTGTCCCAGTCCGAGGAGGACGTGATCCGGCTCATAGGACAACATCTACACGACCTGGGGCTCAAGTAAGTCTCGGTGCCAGCCGCCGAACCAGGCCGAGCTGGGTCAGGACAGCCCGGTCTGCTGTCAGAGGGGGACCATGGTGTCCTCTGGGGAACCAAAACCAGCAGATTTAACGCTGTGTACTCTTTCACAGGGGCTGCACAGTGTGGGGGCCAGGGGGGCCCAGCACCACATCTGTTGGTCTCCTTAAGTGCCCTCTTTCAATAAATTCTGATTGGTTGTTTTTTGTTTTTTATTAGAGAAAGGCACCAATCAACCAGCTGGTGTATTTAAATACAGATTTTATCTTTTCTGTTTTTTTAACTAATCTTACACCTGTTTCAGAGCTTAGTGAGGACCAGTCCGTCAAAATTCTTCTAGGTTTCTGTATTCAGCATGACAGCAGCTGTGTAAGCACCTCATGCTTGGACTAATTGTAGGATTCGTGGAGGAACTTTAAGAAGGAGTCAGTGCCTCTCTGAGCGGTGGGGACACTCCCTCACAGGTTGTCAAACAGAAGTGTGTGGAGTATCACCAGCAGGCCTGACAGGTGAATCGGGCCTGCTGGTGACAACGCACACACTCACACACACTCACACACACTCACACACACACACCCAAACTAGTTTTCACAGTCCTGTGTGGGACTGTGTGATGAGTCAGTCCTGTTTTTTAAACCGGTGTCCTTACAGTGATCCTTGTTGAACACAGTTAGCTGTGTTTATTATCACACTCAGCCCTGAACACGGTGTTTTTCTGACCCGTTGTTGAATTTATTGTATGTTTTATTCGGAATATACCTCACATTAGGAAGCTGCAGACAATGGTCCCAGTCTGGTCTCAGTTTTGACTCTGTGTTGTGGCAGCTGAATATTATAATTAAATTCATGTTTGGTCAGAAAATACCTTTTTCCTTTATTTCTGTTAAGCAGTCTGCCTTGATACAAGTCTGTCTGGTAAAGCCTGATTCTGTTTGTTTCCACAGCCAACTGTGCTCTTCTCGGTAGGGGAACTGTTACCCAGATGCTGATAGCGCATCAGCTACATAGTAGTGCAACAGCATAGCAGCGTCCCGCTAATAAATCCAACAAAGAAGAAAAACACAATGTAGTAAAATTCCATTTTTGATGCCATTTTCCAAATAAAACTATCATCATGAAATCAACTACATATTTTGAGGGACTGTAAGGAGAATCAGTTTGAAGTGGATTGCAGCAACTCCCTTTGGCTGGACAAGTGCAAACTGTCATGATGTATTGTTTTGGAAAGTGAACATGTCACACACAAGGTCCTACTGTCTTTGTTGGGACAACTTTTCACCGAATACATCGTGACGACGTAATGTATTCATCATTTATGTAGCACTGTTGTTTGGAACGTGAACAGGTAAACTTTGTAACTTTTTAGCGTAGTTTAGTAGCTGGCTAAATTAAGCTTTGGTGCTTTGTACTGGTAACGTGTAACATCAATGAATCCTGAATGTGTCCTACCAGTGCTCATCTACCAACTCCAACCTCACCAAGCAGAGCAAATGTAGCCTGGCTCTTCATTTTATTGATAGACTCAGGTTTGAACAGATCACTGCAGAATAACTGCTGCATGTGGACAGGAATCAACATTAGCACTGATGGGTTAGCTTGTGTTTTAGCCATTTGTCCAGGTTTCAGCCTTTGGCTCAAGTTTTAGCCTTTAGCCTGAGTGTAGCCTTTAGCTTATATTGTAGCTCTTAGCTCCTGTTTCAGCCTTTAGCTCGTGCCTTATCACTCCTTTGTTTATCTTTCTTCTGCTCTTCTGTTCCTTTTCTGTCAGACAGTCCAGTGTCCCTTCCAGTTTTGTTACCTTCATTTGGACGGCTCCGCAGTGTTTAAAAAGCAGAGATTTATTTCTACATTACTTGTGGTGGTTGTGACTCTATTTTGCCTGCTGTCTGCTGTATGGACTTTACTCATCTGTGTGTGTGTGTGTGTATGTGTGTGTGTGTGTGTGTGTGTGTGTGTGTTCATCTGAGCAAAACTGCAGTGAGCAGAGGAAAAGTTGTGAACAAGATTTTAAATTCTAAAAGAAAAATGACACAAAGCTTTTCATTCTGTTAAATAAAAGAAGGTATAGATGATCTATGAGAGACATTTCAGCTGTAATTTCACCTGCATTACAAGTTATAAATGAGGAAACTCCAACAGAGCAGCAGACAACCCGCCCGGCAGCTTTTCTTTTTAAAGCCTGGTTTATGCTTTCCGCGTCCGCGTGCTCTGCTCCCCCCAATGAATTACAAATGACGTAATTTTCACACCCACGCCCCCTCAAGCGGTCCCCCTCACACGGAAAATTTACGTGTCGCGCACCTCTGAAAATTTCTAACTGCTGTGCAGAGACGCGCGGGCAACATGGAGGTCTACCCGGAGTTTCGAGTGTCAAAAGTGCAAAAATACAGGCATTTATCTGATTCATCCCACAGAGATGACTGTGATAACTTTGTGATGACGTCATTGCGGTCACATTCTACAGAGAGGAGGAAAAGGCGAAAAAATAGTGTTGTAAAGCGTGTAAACAAAGGCAGACTTCTTCTACTCCAGTTAAATGCTCTGATAAACATGTTCTAGCGATTCATCGCCCCCTGCAGTTTGGCAATGGAAGCAAAGAGACGGTGCCCGGACGGAAAAAAAGTATAAAAGTCTCACGCGTTCTCTCATGCGGAGCTTGGGCGTGTTTTTTCCACGCGGAAATTATAACCAAGCCTTAAGAATGGCTGATTGTTGCTCATAGTAACCCCGCCCCGGCCCCTGAAGTAGTTGGTGCTTCGTTCTGGCCCAGCAAAGAGTTGGTGCTTGCTAAGCTCCAGTTTTGGCTCCTGGAGCCAGTTCTTTGTTGGTGGAAACACAAAGAACTGGGGCTAAGTCAGGCAGTGGCCTGAAACCAGCACTAGCTCCAGTTAGGTGGATAAGGGTTAACAGAAAGCCTTCACAGTCCCTTGAAACATGGCAGAGTTATGTGTTGTTATTTATTACTGCTGTTACACAGTAGGGGAAGATTCTTTCGACCAATCAACAGACTGCAGTGCTTCTAGCTCCACCTTCCGGCGGGCAGATTGGTTTATCTTGTACCCCAACAGAAGAGCACCATAAAGGGGGGTGGCACAGGTCTGTCATTTGGGGACCGGTCCTGGTTTTGGTCAGAAGAAATGCCACAAAATGCGTGTTGTACAAAAACAGACCAAACTGAATTGCTCAATGGAAGTGGAGCTTTGGAGTCACCTGTTATATCTTGTTGATCACATGGTGCTGGACCTTGTAGGCCGTCCCAGGTGACTGAGTATGAGCATGCTGATTGGCTGTTCTCTGTTGTTGTTGCTACAGTCAGACGGTGGACCTTCTGATGCAGGAGTCTGGATGCAGGCTGGAGCACCCCTCAGCCACCAAGTTCAGAAACCACGTCATGGAGGGGGAGTGGGACAAGGTGAGTGCTCTGGATTTCCACCAAAAAAAGCCTTCAATCATGTAAATTTATGGCCTCATTCTTTGTCCTCTGTCTGTTTGTTCAGGCTGAGAGTGACCTGAACGAGCTGAAGGCTCTGATGCATTCTCCCAGTGCCATCGTGGTAAGTCACTTCGTTTTGAAACAAAACCAAATGTACAGAGCTCACAGATGAGACCTTCATATGAGCCCGTTTCAACAATGTGCTGACCACATTTAAGGCAAAGCAGCTGAAGTCCTTCTACACTAAGACAGAGTGCAGACAACAAGAACCTCAAGTTTATCAAAATAAAGCCTAACACGGGCTGAAAGACAAAGAGATTCCATTACATGCTTTATGAGAGTGAAAGAAGAGATGGTGTAACAAACATCTGTACAGCTGAGTAACAACAGTCTGTATGGAGAGCAACAGCAGAAGGGACATAACCCCAGTCAGAAATAGGGACTCGTCTTCTAAAAGGACCGACAGGGGCTTTGCAGAGTTTGTACTAGTGATGAGCTCGGTCACCTTCACAGAGTTTATGACAGAGACTAAGTGTGTGTGCGCCCTAACGCCCCCTGCTGCTCTCTGTGTGTAGAGGATGAAGTTCCTGCTGCTGCAGCAGAAGTATCTGGAGTATCTGGAGGACGGGAAGGTCCTGGAGGCTCTGCAGGTCCTCCGGGCTGAACTCACTCCACTCAAGTACAACACCGAGCGGATCCACATCCTGAGCGGGTCAGTGTGCTCCACACACACAAGCACGCACGCACGCATACTTGCACACACACACACACACACACAAATACACACACACACATAATGAGAAAGGGTTTGCATTTCCATAGTAACAGGGTTCGTCAAACAAAAAAAATGATCAACATACTGAAGACACCACCGCATGGATTCATATTTCAGAAGGGTCACATGTTGAGGATAAATGTGATCACTGTCAAAGGTTTGGAAAATGAAATACCTGATGGTGTAAAACCAACCAGTGTCACATCCTAACCTACACACACCTGTCTCAGTGACATCACTTATACACGGTTGTAGAGGCAGGAGGAAGCAAATCTTTGGTGCCACGTTGGGCTAAACAGTAGCAACAAGCAAAGGAGGTGCAGCTGAGAACTCAGCTTCTACTTATTCAAACCTAAAGCCTCAAGCCTGCCCCCAGTGGACACTGGAGGGTCAGGTCTCAAGATCCCTCTAAGTCCAAGTTTGACTGTCTGAACCTGGACTGACAGTCTGAGCAGGACTGTCTTCTCCTCCATGTTCCCTTGATATTTCAACATTCTGCTCTGCCTGTTGGTGTTTGCTGTGAAACCTTTGGATGCTGAAGAAGACACCTGATGCATGAAGAGGAAAACATGCTTAAAATTGAATAAATGTAGGTTGCCTTTGAAAGAAGTAACTCAAGCATTAATCAAAGTCCACCAACATGTAAGGCCTGGCCTTTGTTGCCATTGTCTGACTCCAGATGTAGTCTGTGCTGTCCTGGACTTGAGGGCCATCACACTGTGAACCGCTGTGTTTAAACACAGTGACAGAGAAAGAATTTAAAGCTGAACCTGCAGCGCTCAAAGAAAAATAGGCAGGAGAGAAGAAAATCTTTCTGTTGAGATGTTAGAGACATGAGCTGTGTTTCCAAGATACTTTTCACAAAATTAAGTGACATTTCCAGTGAAAGTGAATTTTTAATACAGTACAATCACACATTGCAGGAGTTTCCATTACAAAAAAGATGTTTCCATTGCACTTTTGCCACAAAGTTAAATTTCCAAACTTCTAAAAATAATCTTCTCATGGGAGTATAAAAAGTTTGAGCCAAATTTGGTAGGTTTTAGTAATATTGGTGTTTCCATGACCATTTTTCATCAAAGTATTTAGGTTTTGTGCAATTCTAAGTGTAAAGGAAACGTAGCTGTGGACACTCTCGAAACACCTTCAGAGAAGGTGTCCTGACAGGGAAAGTATGATTGGACATAGAAAAGTCAACCAAAAGAGACTGATCCTAACAGAGATGACCAGGTGACCAGCTGAGAAAAGCTGGAAGAACCTGTGAGGACCATGAACACCCACAGGAAGCGAGTTCTCATAAAATGTGGAGCAGACAGAGAAAGGTCTCCACAGGCCTCAGGACCTGGGGTGTGATAGGCTCTGACACTTTCAGCTCCACAGGCATTAATGAGGACGCACAAACATGTCTGCCTGATCAAAGCCTCACAGCAACAGTGCATGGAACAGTTTGTGTGTGTGCGTGTGTTTGTGTGTGTGTGTGTGTGTGGGTGGGTGCATGCCTGTGTGTGTGTGTGTGTTGCAGGTACCTGATGTGCAGCCATGCAGAAGACCTGAGAGCTAAAGCAGAGTGGGAGGGAAAAGGCACGATGTCCCGAACAAAGCTGCTGGACCGACTGCAGAGTGAGTGAGAGTGACTCACACTCTTCTACTGTACAACTCACACACTGCCTCTGTACACTGATTGTTCTCCACTCTGCGTGACTGAGTGTGTGTGTTTACACTGTGTGTAAACAAGAATTCTCCTACAAAGAACAGCTGAAACACTCACTCTATAAAACAGCAGCTAAGAAAATCCAGAATGAGAAACAAAAGCTGAATAAAATCTGAAGGTGAAGAATAAACAAGAAGTAAAAGTGAGGTAAATGTCCACCACGTACTAGAAACTCTAACACAGGGGTTCTATGTCCTGCTTCTTTTTTCAAGGGCCACATAACCCTGCCTCTCTCTGATGGGGGCCCAGGTTCTGCCTTTAACAGTATATAATGTGATGAAGTGACTTCTGGCATTATTGTAGAGTTGGACTTTATCCCAGAAAATGTGATCATGATTCTATATTTGCCATGCCAACTGATATTTCATTAGTTCCAGGATATTTGTTTATCAAGCCTAATGCTAGACAGTTTTTGTATTTTGTAATGCACATTGGGTTTCTTACATGTGAGCATTATTTCACGAGAGATATGTAGCCTACTTAACATTTCTAGTTCCCTATACATTTTCTAATCCATTTTGTAATTCAAGTCTGAAAGTCAGCCTTTTTTTATTGAACAAAATGAAGAATCATTTTTCCACTGCTCGTTACATATCCTGCATTCCAAACCTTTTTTACTCTTCCCTAACCTTTTTGGCATGTTTTGTGTCGTGGAGGTTTCTTACAAGGTCCCTGCTCTTGATTGCAAGTGCTATCAACATAGAACAATACTTGATGTTGAATGTCATGTTTTGTGTGTTTGTGAAAAAGAGCGAACTGATTAATTCACTAAAAGATATCACTGAAATAGTAAACTGCTGGGAGCATTTTTTAGATAGCCACACTTTTGATTATGAATGATTATAAAACAAGTAAGAAATACAAGTTTTATTTTCAAAATGCGATTTATAAATTTTTCTGAGGCTCAGATGAAATGTGGGGAGGGGCCTTATCTGGCCTGTGGGCCATAGTTTGGGAACCCCTGCTCTAACATTTCATCAGACCACCTCTAGATTTTGGTATGGGTTGAAAATGTAGACTTAAGTCCCTATAACAGCCAAACAGAGGTGTTCATGCCCTGTTATGACACGGTTTCACTTTACCCCGTCCTTCTTCTGGGTCTGCGTGTCTCCAGCGTACCTGCCTCCATCTGTGATGCTGCCTCCTCGCCGCCTGCAGACTCTGCTAAAGCAGGCAGTGGAGCTGCAGAGGGACCGCTGCCTCTACCACAACACCAAACTGGACGGGGGTCTGGACTCTGTGTCCCTGCTGCTGGACCACGCCTGCAGCCGGTGAGCAGAAACATGTCTGATCCTTTAAACACAAACACTTGGTGATGAGGCAGAGCTCTGAAAAGAAGAGAGGCTCTCAGCTCACAATCTGGTAGGTTCAACAGCACACCTGAGCTCTGAGTCAGAGGGCACCACTCAGTGTGTGTGTGTGTGTGTGTGTGTGTGTGTGTGTACAGGAAACAGTTCCCGTGTTACACCCAGCAGATCCTGACTGAACACTGCAATGAGGTCTGGTTCTGTAAGTTCTCCAACGATGGCACCAAACTGGCCACTGGCTCCAAAGACACCACGGTGATTGTGTGGCACGTCGACATGGTAAGCACTTATGACATCATCATCATCATCAGAGCTGGAGGTAAAGAAACATGCTGCTGACACGTGTGTGTGTGTGTGTGTGTGTGTGTGTGTGTGTGTGTGTGTGTGTGTG
>RPOG01001069.1:174589-186935 GCA_008086565.1 Thalassoma bifasciatum | reverse complement strand
AAAATGTATGAGTCACTACAGACACTTGAGAGATACTTGCCAATAATTTCACACAGGAAAAATAACAGGAACATATAAATATATTTTCATATATTTGGTTGCTCCACCTGACATTTTTGGGTGCTCAAATTAAAAATACTAAAAAATAATGAACCTAAAAACTTTGAAATGTTGGTCAACTACTGAAATCTGTTAGAAAACATAAGTCTTCACTCAGAAATATGTTTTTATCCATTATCAAAGAACTTTTTAAAAATAAGTTTTTAGACCCTCTTTTTGTTATTGACCTATGTAGTGATTCAAAAAGTTTGTTCACACTGGATCCAGACATGAATAAAAGACAAGAATCTGTTTGTGTGTTTTTTTTAGAAACAGAAACAACTACACTGGTTTCATGTGTCAGAAGTGGGAAGTGTGTGTATGTGTGTGTGTGTGTGTGGGTGGGTCATGTCTGTATTTGGAGCATGATGTCATCACAGCGATCCCTGAGGCCACTGTCCCCGGTACAGTCAGAGTTTCAGGGGGAAATGTTTCCACCGTAAGTGTCACTGTGGGACCTTTTGTGAGTCACGCGTGTTCAGACGCGACACATAATCACATGACAACAACAGGAAGTCATTACGAGGCTGATAGTTTGAGAAAAAAAAAAAGTTTTAAAAGATGCTTTGTTCAGAATCACAATCATGACAAGTGAACATCATGAAGAGTTGTTTCGTCTTTTCAAAAAGTTTTTAATGACTTTTTATCGTCTCAGTATAAGAAACATGACAAGTAAAGAAACCAAGTCGTCATTTTTATCTTCTAATATCTTAAAATGAGACACTTTTCTGGACTTTTCAGATGAATGTGGCTCATTTTGAGTCTAATAAGTCGTGAAAGTTTTTGCCATGTGAAGTTTTTCCTCAAAGGGAGCATTAAAGTAAAATAGCTGATAGTTTTTGTGAAAGGATATGAAGCATTTCAGGGGTTTTACAGGGAGTTACTGTTTGTGTTTTGACGTCGGAGACACTTACACTTCCTATTTTGAGTGAAGTTTTACATATGAAGATCAAATTTTCATTAATTCCACATAAACACAGGAACAACTTCTCTTCCTTTTTATTTAATTGTCTTTTGTCACTTCCCTTTATTTTCACAAATCACGCTCTGTTTTCTTAATCCTGTGTCAGTGTCAGGATTTTTCCCTTGAGTGTTTTTATTTGTCTTTATTTGTCCATTTTTCCAAATATTTGTAACTGAGCATTCAACATAAAACAGTGTGAACTTAATGTAAATATGACTTCTTCTTTTTTTTTTTGTTTGTTTGGCTTCTTTTCATTTCTTTTCTTGAATTATCTTTTTTAATGCTTTGCAAAACTTTTTAACTCTCTTTCATCCATTTTAACACTGAATAATTTGTAATTTATAAGCTTTTTCACCCTCAAATGTTTGTCTTTAATTTTTTTTTTAATATATATAAATACATATGTTTGGAAAAAAAATTTGAAAACATTTTTTTCAGGCCCTAAGAAGAATAAAAACATCCTGACACAGGCTAATTTTTTGGAACTGAGATGTTTATTATCCCTTTTGACACAATCCACAAAGAAAATATTGCTTTATTATTTCATTTATGTTATATTTCTTGTATCACATGGACAATTTGGCGTACTGTGTTTTTTATTTTATGAAAGATTTTTTAGTAAATATGGATTTATTTCATGCAGAAAACACTATTTTTTTAAAGTAACTACTTTGATGTTATTCTTGCTGCAACATCTTGAAAATAAAGCCTGAAAATATGTGAGTGGATGATTTTGAAAAAACTGATTGTAGTGATATGACAATACTCAAGGTGGTAGAATATGTTTTTAAAAATATTTTTAAATGTTTTTTTAAGAAACTATTTATCATTTTGATGAGAAAGTTGTAAACCTACAAGATTAAAGTCATAAGCATACTTAATTTGTCTGATAAATTTACGAGAATAAAGTCATAAACGCATGAAAAAAAGTGTTGTAAATTCACAAGAATAAAGTTGCTTACTTGTGAGAAAAAAGTCATAAACTTTGAGTGTAAAGTTTTCAATTTCAAAGATAAAAGTTGTAAACTCACAAGAATGGAGTCATAAACTTATGAGAGTAAATTTTTTAACTTATGAGAAAAAAGATGTACCTACTTTGATGTTATTCTTGTGTAACTTCTTGAAAATGAAGCAATGATTTTTCTGAAAATATGTGAGTGGATGATTTTAAAAAGGACCAAAATAAAACTTCAGCTGACTGTAGTGATATGACAATCCTCAATGTGGTAGAATATGTTTTTAAAAATACTTTTAACAGGTTTTTTAAGAAATTATTTATCATTTTGGTGGGAAAGTTGTAAACTAACAAGAATTAAGTCATATATTTGGGAGATTAAAGTCACAAACTAAATTAATCTTATAAAATTAGGAGAAAAAAGTCATAAACTCAGATGAATATAGATGTAAATTTACCAGAATAAAGTCGTAAACTCAAGAAAACAGGTGTTGTAAATTCACAAGAATACAGTTGCTTACCTATGAGAAAAAAAGTCATAAACTTTGAGTGTAAAGTGTTCAATTTCAGAGATGAAAGTTGTGAACTTACAAGAATAGAGTCATAAACTTATGAGAGTAAAGTTGTTAACAAGAAAAAAAGTAGCAAACTCACAAGAATGGAGTCAAACATTTACAAGAATAAAGTTGTTAACCAATGAGGAAAAAGTCATAAACTTAATAGAAAAGAAGTTGTAAGCCTACAAGAATGAAGTCATACATCTATGAGATTAAAGTTGTTAACTTATGAGAAAAAAGAAAACACTTTTTTTGTTTTGAAGTAACTATTTTGACGTTATTCTTGCTGCAACATCTTGAAAATAAAGCAATGATTTTCCTGAAAATATGTGAGTGGATGATTTTAAAAAGGACCAAAATAAAACCTCAGCCAACTGTAGTGATAAGACAATCCTTAATGTGGTAGAATATGATTTAAAAATACTTTTAACAGGTTTTTAAAGAAACTATTTATCATTTTGATGAGAAAATTGTAAACTTACAAGAATTAAGTCATATATTTGGGAGATTAAAGTCACAAACTAAATTAATCTTATAAATTCAGGAGAAAAAAGTCATAAACTAAGATAGATGAAGATGTAAGTTTACCAGAATAAAGTCGTAAACTCAAGAAAACAGGTGTTGTAAATTCACAAGAATACAGTTGCTTACTCATGAGAAAAAAAGTCATAAACTTTGAGCGTAAAGTGTTCAATGTTGAGAGATAGAAGTTGTGAACTTAAAAGAATAGAGTCATAAACTTTTGAGAGTAAAGTTGTTAACTTGAGAAAAAAAGTTGTTTACTCAAGAGAATGAAATCAAACATTTACAAGAATAAAGTTGCCAACTAATGAGAAAAAAGTCATAAACTTAGTAGAAAAGAAGTTGTAAGCCTACAAGAATGAAGTCATACATCTATGAGATGAAAGTTGTTAACTTATGAGAAAAAAGAAAACACTTTTTTTGTTTTAAAGTAACTATTTTAATGTTATTCTTGCTGCAATGTCTTGGAAATAAAGCAATGATTTTTCTGAAAATATGTGAGTGGATGATTTTAAAAAGGACCAAAATAAAACTTCAGCTGACTGTAGTGATGTGACAACCCTCAATGTGGTAGAATATGTTGTTTAAAAATACTTTTAACAGGTTTTTTAAGAAACTTTTCATCATTTTGATGAGAAAGTTGTAAACTAACAACAATGAAGTCATATATTTGGAAGATTTAAGTCATAAACTAAATTAATCTTATAAATTTAGGAGAAAAAAGTCATAAACTCAGATGAATATAGTTGTAAATTTACCAGAATAAAGTCGTTAACTCAAGAAAATAAGTGTTGTAAATTCACAAAAATACAGTTGCTTACTTATGAGAAAAAAAGTCATAAACTTTGAGTGTAAAGTGTTCAATTCCAGAGATAAAAGTTGTGAACTCACAAGAATGGAGTCATCAATTTTGAGAGTAAAGTTGTTAACGAGAAAAAAAAGTTGTAAACTCACAAGAATGAAATCAAACATTTACAAGAATAAAGTTGTTAACTAATGAGAAAAAAGTCATAAACTTAATAGAAAAGAAGTTTTAAGCCTACAAGAATGAAGTCATAAACTTATGAGACTTAAGTTGTTACTATTTTGTAACTATTTTGATGTTATTCTTGAAAATCAAGCCTTAAAATATGTGAGTGGATGATTTTGAAAAGAGCCAAAAAACAACTTCAGCTGACTTTAGTGATATGAAAATCCTCAACGTGGTAGAACAGGTTTTTAAAGAAACTATTTATCATGTTGATGAGATAGAAGTCTTTGAACTCATGTATCAAATATGATACTTTGGCTTTTTTAGGGTTAAGATTCTCCTTCTTATTGAGACACAGGTTGAAAATCTTTAAAACAAGGTCATAAACAAGGTCAAGGGCAAGAATTTAAATCCTGATGAGAGCTGATAATTTTCAGTCTGAGTTTTCAGAAAAGTGAAGCCACCGTGAGGAAACGACCTGCAGCAGACAGACGCCGCCGCCCTCCGCCTCACAGAAACCGGTCTGACTCGCTCCTGCTCCCATGACAGGTGGATATTTAGCGCGTTGCTCTGCGTGTGGCTGCATGTGTGGGATAATCCAGGAGCTGCACCTGCAGAAGGAGCAGGTGACTCCCTGAATTGAGGCCGTGTTGTTGTGTTTGTCTGTTATTAACACATCAAAGAGAAGTGAACAAACACGCCGCATGTGTGTAAAACACTAATGCATGACTCCAATCAGCAGAATCAGCTCTCATCTCTAACCCTGAGTGGATTTCTGAAGTAGAAAAGTCACGCACAAAGATGTCAAACAGGTGTGGACGTGTTTTCCTGATGTTGTATTTTGTAATAATGAGGCAGGTGTTGACAGGTGTCCTGAAAAAGACAAGAACATGTTCTTCGTGCAGATTAAGTGAAGTGTTGATTAACCTTTTAAAAAAGTCACAGTTAGTGTGATCTCTTATCTGTGTGTGTTTTACAAATTCAAACTAAACTGACTTTCCTCTGCAGCGAGTCAACTTTTCACCTCAGGCTGAATCTGTTTCAAAGTGTCGACCCAAATTGGAAAGACTGAACGTAATTTATCGTATTTTCAGGATTGTGTCATGTAACAGGAGAAAACCGACAGGATCCGCCCGTCCAATCCTGCACAAGCTCAGGTGTGTGGAGGTGTGTAAGTGCTGCAGCTTTTCATTACGACTCATTGGACGTTTCTGCAGCACGAGGAGTCAGTTCGGGTGAAGGAGATTCATGCAGCAGATTTGGACAGTGCACTGCAGAAAAAAAGAAATCTAAGCAAGATTTTATGTCTTAATTTTAGTACAAACTGTCTTTTTAGTCTTAATATTGGCAACATTCAACTGACAGGTCCATGAACATGTCTTATAACAAAATATGTAGCAACAAAAATTGGCTAAAAATTGCTAAAAATGAGTTTAAAAAAAATCTGCCAATGGACTTAGAGAAATGTGCTTGTGACGTTTCTTGACATTAGAATTATGTCTTAATACAAGAAACTTCTTCTTACCCCACTGGCAATTTTTTCTTGCTCATTACAAACAATGCTGCTACAAAGGATTAGAGCCACGCTGAAAAAATAAAGACCTAAACTTAAGAGATAAATCTCATAAATTTATGAGAATAAAGTCTTAAATTCATTAGGAAAAAAACATCCTAAACTAACAGGGATAAAGTCATTAAATTACTACAATTAAGGCTTAAAATTTCCCCATTAAAGTAACAAACTTACAGGAATAAAGTCATACATTTTTGAGAAAAAAAGTTGTGAACTTGCAAGAATGAAGACATAAACTTATCAGAATAAAGTTGTATACTTCAGGAAAATTTGTTGTAAACTTACGAGAATGAAGTCAAAAATTTTAGAGAATTAAGTTGGAAATTTATGAGAATAAAGTTGTTAACTTTTGAGAAAAAAGTCAAAAACCTAAGAGAAAAAAGTCAAAAACTTAAGAGAAAAAAGTCATAAACTTACAGGAATAAAGTCATACATTTTTGAGAAAAAATGTCGTGAACTTACAAGAATTGAGTCATAAATTTACAAGAATAAAGTTTTAAACTTCAGGAAATTTTGTTGTAAACTTACGAGAATTAAGTAAAAAATTTATGAGAATAAAGTTGTAAACATTTGAGAAAAAAACTCATAAACTTAAGAGAGAAAAGTTGCAAACTTACAAGAGTGAAGTCATGAATCTACGAGATTAAAGTTGTCAAAGTACAAGAAGAAAGATGTTTACTTACAAGAAAAAAGTCATAAATTTACAGGAATAAAGTTGTGAACTTACAGGAATAAAGTTGTAAACTTCAGTAAAATTTGTTGTAAACTTACGAGAATAAAGTCAAAAATTTAAGAGAATTAAATTGGAAATTTATGAGGATAAAGTTGTTAACTTTTGAGAAAAAAAGTCGAAAACTTTAGAGAGAAAAGTTGCAAACTTACAAGAGTGAAGTCATGAACTTACGAGATTGAAGTCGTCAGAGTTCAAGAAGAAAGTTGTTAACTTACGAGAAAAAAGTCATAAACTTACAGGTTTAAAGCTGTAAACTTACAGGAATAAAGTCATACATTTTCGAGAAAAAAAGTCGTGAACTTACAAGAATGAAGTCATAAACTTACGAGGATAAAGTTGTAAACTTCAGGAAAATTTGTTGTAAACTTACAAGAATGAAGTCAAAAATTTATGAGAATAAAGTTGTAAAATTTTGAGAAAAAAAGTCAAAAACTTAAGAGAGAAAAGTTGCAAACTTACAAGAGTGAAGTCATGAACTTACGAGTTCAAAGTTGTCAAAGTACAAGCAGAAAGTTGTTAACTTACGAGAAAAAAGTCATAAACTTACAAGAATGAAGTCATGAACTTAGGAGAAAAGTCTTCAAACTAACAAGAAAAGTCTTCAAACTTACGAGAAAAGTCTTCAAACTTACGAGAAAAGTCTTCAAACTTACAAGGATTAAATTTCAAACTTATGAGGATAAAATCATAAACTCACACGAAAAAAGTAGTAAATTTTCAAAAAAAAAAAAAAGGTTTAAAAGTTGAAAAGTAACAAGAATAAAGTCATAACTTCAGAGAAAGATTTTTGCGGGCATGCGTCAAACTCTCAGGTCGCCTGTTGTTGCTTATGTTTATTTTTCAAAGTTAATTTTTTCGTATCTTTACTGTTCTATTCTTTTTGCCAGCTTGTTATTAAAGCTGTGCCCTTCTGGGAGAGTTGGGGAGAGTTTTTGGACTTTAATCTCTGAAGTTTACCTAGATCTTCCTGTCTACTCATTTTCTTTTGTCTATTTAAATTGTTATCAATCTGCACTGTTAAGCCACTTTAATTTTTTTTTTGAAAAGCGCTCTATAAATAAAAATTATTATTATTATTATTTACAACTTTAGTCTTGTAAATGTACGACACTATTCTCGTAAGTTTATAAGGTTAATCTTGTAAATTTCCTTTTTTTTCTTTAGCGTGGCCCTAATCCTCTGTTGTACAATTCAAACATCATTTTTGACATAAAATAACTTGAAATAAGACATTTTAACGGGGCCGGTCTGATAAATGCGGCTCATATTTAGTCTGAAAATAAAAACTTACTAAAAATAAAACGTAAAAAACTTGCATAGATTTCAGTTTTTTGCAGAGTGTCTTTCAGAGTCAGAGACAAACTCAGCTTCAGTTTCTGCAGCTGATGAACCGACCTCCTGCCTCTAAAGCACAAAACAGCAAATTTCCTATTTTCATTCTGATCTTTTGTGTCTCCTGAGAGTTTTTCTACTTTCTCCCCTAAATTGTGCATGTTAGAAACATCCAGAAACAGAAATTCCTCAGATGTAACTCAGGTTTCTGCAGCTTTGTGTATGAAGTAAAACAGAAACAAGAACATGATGTCATGAGTCAGCTATGTTTGCTGTTGGGATTTATCTGGTTTTATCAATTTTTTATCAGGCGCTCTGAGATTTTAAAGCACAAAAATGCTTTAACATGAAACACCCATGAGCTGAAAGGAAACTACTGAGGATTTAAAACTGACAAACAACAAGAATCTGATGTTTTAGTGAACTCTGCTTCAAAAAAACAACACTTTTCAAAACCCAGAGCCGTAAATCTTAAAATTGAAGGTAAATAATAATCAGATATGTGAGAGGAAAAGTAAAAATGAATATTGACGGTTGAAGAAGAAACTGTCTGTTAAATATGACGGTTTTCATGCAAAGTGCAGAAACAGTCAGAAATTCTCCTGTCGATCCACTTTTTTCTGTCACAGACTGATTTCACACTGAAGGGCGTTTTCTGCTAAACCAAACACAGCAGAGAAGACGCATCAGTGGCGCCCCCTGTCTGTCAAACCCACACAGTGTGAAGTGAACAGGATTATCTTTGTGTCACTGGTTTAAATGTTCCTTCCACTAAATGACACTTATAAAAAATAGGAGTAAGAATTCTACAGAACGTTCGACCAAAAGAGCACAACAATGAACTGTTTCTATTAAAATTAAAGGACTTAATTTCTTTACAAACACTATTGATTGTGTATATATTATAGAAGACAATATGATTTTGAATATCCAAATGTAAGAACTACACTTAAACAAATGTGTGTTTCTGTGGCTGGTGTAAAAATAAAGGAGCTTTCTTGAAGATGAACTTAATAAGTGTTCAAATATTCATCAATTTAAGAATAAATGCAAAAACAAAACAAGGAATGTGAAAGGACAGCCATTCTCAACCTGTGGGTCCTGACCCCAATGAGGGTCGCGAATGATTTTCAGGTGGTCGCCAAAACATTTTGGAAAAATTGAATTGATATCTAATTACAAAATTTCAGGTGGGATTGTTTGATTTCCTGCTTCATTATTTTTCCAAAATTTGTTGTGTCAGCTAATGGTGCAATTCCAGCTCTACTCTACTCGGTTTGGTTATCTTTTTTAACACTAGCCCGACTACAGACTCACGGTGGGCGTGGATCTTATAACACAGCTGCGCTAAAGTGCTGCGCTAAAGTGCGTGCGTGTTCATCTATAACGCCACACAAACATAATTTTGTACTAACATATGTGCCACCGTGGTCTTTAAAGGAAAAAACAAGCTTTCAAAAAATTTCATTAAAGTAATACAGCAGCTCAACGTCGGGCGTCATGACAACGGAGGTAAACAACAGCCTGGTGCTGCTGCACGCGGAGGAAAACGAAGGAGCTGCTTCCTGACATTAACTCTTCCCTGGATCCAGTGAGATCACTTTAATCTTTGATTTTTGGGCCTGGTATAGCAGAGATTTTTTGTTGATCAATCATTCTTCTTTGAACTGGTTTTCCGTTTTGGTTCCCTGTGGATTAATGGACTGATTGGTGCTTAAAGACTCTCGTGGCAGACAGATCGCTCCTGCACCGATGAACTTTGATTTAATCAAAAAGACTCTTTAAAGCCAACTATCTTTGCTGTTAACTTCTTTTTGGTTTAAAAAGGACTTTTAACTTCTTTAGGAATCATGAAGGAGCATTTTAGGGCTGTATTTTGTCTTCATTCAGTCTGGTTCTGTGCCGTCAGGTTTAAATGTCATTAAAAACCCGTCGCTGACTTATTCGTTTGCCTCTTGTAAGTGATTTGTTCAGAGTCAGAAGCTGCAGAGACGACATTCTCTGACCAATGAGTGACCGGCAGTCCGTCCACGTCACCTTTTAGTATCGGCTTTACTCGCTTGTAACCAGAGCAGAGCAGGTACTAAAAACTGGCGTCTGCAGCGTAGTACCGCGCTAATGGAAACTTAACACAAACTGAGTAGAGTTGACTAGAGTAGGGACAAGACGGGTCAGTGGAAAAGGGCCATTAGGGGCTCGCGACTCACAAAGGTTGAAAAACCCTAAAATAAGAGACAATCTTCAACCTATTTCTGTTCTTTTTTGCATGGAATGTGTTTTTTTTCCCCTAAACATTTGAACACAATGAAGTTTGTATAACTCAGTATGCAAACCATGAAATAAGAACAAATAAATAAATGAAATGAAATGTTTTCCTGATGTTATTGTGTTTCATATTTATTCCATTAGGATGTTTTACTTCTTTCTGTCTTGTATTAATCGGTGCAACTTCTCAACTGGTCATAACATTTTGATTGGGTGTGTGTGTGTGTGGGAGTGTGTGTTCACGTGTCTGTGTCGGGGGTTAACCAAAGAAAACAGAGACACTCATCCCGACCGCTGACCCCTGGTGACCTCTGATGATTAGAGTCGAGCCTGTAATGACACAGCTCATCAGACGACCTCAGCGTCTCTTTGTCCCTGCAGAAAACTCTCAGATTCTCTGCTCTCGTTGTGTTTCTTTAAACTCTTTCTGTGTTTTTACAAATCCAGATTTTTCGAAATCAAACACAGGAAACTAAATCACAGTTTGGTGCAGGTTTAAAGCCTTGTACAGGTTTTTCTTCTCTAAAGTTTCCTGATAAATGATCAGACTCAAAGGAGGTATTTATGGAGGGATTATCTCCTCAGACGACCTAACATTACTCCTCAGGTGTGTGTTTAAAGTTTGACGTTTGCACTTACATCCCTGTTATCTGCCTCCGTCAGGTACAGAGCAGCAAAGACAACATTTACTGTGACATTTTACTTCAGACTCCAACTAAACATCATTAATTTTGTTTAAAAAAAGATGTTTTAAAAAGCCTCTGAGTGATTTTTTTTCCTTACAGGATGAAACAAAGCCCGTCTTTGTTTCTCTCTCCTGATGCATAGAAATCTCATTCAGGTGGTGATTCAGCATTTTCCTCTTCAAGACACACCTTTATAACTGTGGTATGTTTAAAAAGAGAGCAAGTAAATGCATCATTTTACCGCAGAGTAAAATCTGAACTTAAATCAGGATTACTGAAATAATTTGCTCAGAGGAAATGAGTCAAACAAACTTTTTAAAATCTATTAATTTCAAGTTACCCCCAAGTTTTATGATAACGGGATGAAAATTGGAACAAAACACCTCTAAAATAAGCGAGTCACAATCAGTAAGTAACTGTTTTGTTCCTTTTCTTTGAAATTCCTCTAAATTTCAAGGTAAGTCAATGAAAACTTGTGAATAATTTATAACTAATTGTGGACGGAACTTCATATAACTCAAAATGTTTTTGATAAACCAGCAGCTGTTATCTCCTGCTTCTCTTAAAATAGTATAATGTAATTACATGTTGATGTTAGGACAATTCTTCATATATTTTGTGGTGAATTATGATTTGATTTAACAAAAATTATTCACTAATTGTCCCTTTTGAACCTCGTAATTTGGAAAAAAAACTCAAAGAATTTGAACAAATCAATTGGGGTTAAATGAATTGTACATATATATTAGTGAGTGTGTATAAATATTTACATATGTGGGTCAATGACGTGACGTCCCTTTTTTGTGTCCGAGTGCAATAATTCCTTCCATCATGAATTGAGTATTTCATCACATGTATTTCTTTATTCTATGAAACCTGTGTTATTTGAACACATCTTTAAACTATTAAAATATAACATGTTTTTTTGTGTTTTGGTTCCTCAAACCCCCAAAATGTCAGGTGGTGCAACCGTCCTGACAAGTATCCACAGTAATTAAACTCTAAATAAATAGAAATTAAAAATACAGTGGCATTATTTTATGCTTGAACCTTTTTAAATAAAACATTCTTTGCAAATAAAAAGAATTTTAAATCTGTTGAGAAATGTAAAAAACTTTTGTCCCGTAATTTTCACCTTGTCAAATGTCAGGGTGGTGCAACTGTAACATTAGACTTTTATTTTAAAGTGAAGAGAATAAAACAGGAAACAGGAAACTGCATCAGCCAGAGGAGCCCAAATGACATTTGTGACCAAGTGGAAAAGTTTGTAGATTTCTCTGAAATACTGATAAAAAAGGTTTTTTCACTTCATTGGTGACTGGAACAATTTCCATGTCAGGTGGTACAACCAATGTAATAATGTGAAATGTTATTTTAACATCAAATTATTTATCTTATTCACAAATAAAAGAAATGAAACACACAAAATGAAAATGTATGAGTCACTACAGACACTTGAGAGATACTTGCCAATAATTTCACACAGAAAAAATAACAGGAACATATAAATATATTTTCATATATTTGGTTGCGCCACCTGACATTTTTGGGTGCTCAAATTAAAAATACTAAAAAATAATGAAGCTAAAAACTTTGAAATGTTGGTCAACTACTGAGCTACTTTAGACCATCTTATTGTCATTGACCCAGGTGCTGACATTCATTTGTGTGACTATAAAACTCCAGAGAT
>RPOG01001069.1:140339-173505 GCA_008086565.1 Thalassoma bifasciatum | reverse complement strand
ACAGAAAAAATAACAGGAACATATAAATATATTTTCATATATTTGGTTGCACCACCTGACATTTTTGGGTGCTCAAATTAAAAATACTAAAAAATAATGAACCTAAAAACTTTGAAATGTTGGTCAACTACTGAAATCTGTTAGAAAACATAATTCTTCACTCAGAAATATGTTTTTATCCATTTTCAAAGAACTTTTTAAAAATACGTTTTTAGACCCTCTTTTTGTCATTGACCCATATATAAAGATAGATAGATAGATAGATAGATAGATATAGAAATAGTTGTATTTATGTGTTGTTATACACATGTTCTTTTGCTGGTTGTTTAGATACTTTCATAGATGTATAGATACTGTATTGATTTAGAATATATATTTCCTAGTATATTTAAGTATAGACAAGTGTGAATGTCAGATCCGTAATTATACATTTTTGTTATCATAATGGCTTATTTTGTATTAATGTATAATGACAATAAGTAAAAATAACTAATGTTACGTTATATGATGTGTATTAAAGTAAGGGTAAAAGCCAAGCTAATTGGATTTTCTTCAATTAAAAGTGGGTAGGGGTTGGAAATTAATAAGTTTTTCTTCTTCTGACAATGTTAAAGAAGCTAAAGAAGTGATTTTACAGTTTGTTTTTGGTTTTATTTATGGTTTTCTTGCAAATTGCAAAGTTTCTTTGTTTTGACTCTCTGTTTACTTATTGTTTTTCTCTTAAAATTTCAAAATGTACATTCAATTAATCAATCAATTAATTCAGATATTATTTTTATGACGCCTAATGCTTAGTTCCAAATTTGGAGGCCTGTAAAGTGAAATGTTTCTGCTTTTTCAATAAATAGTGCGATTTTGTTTGTTTATGTGACGGTTTTCTGAAACAGTTTCCTTCATTTTCAGCTGAAGTTTGAGTTTGTAAACATGATGCCACTTCAGGTTGACTCCACCTTCAGAGGTCTAAGCCGTATAAAGAAGGTAGAATCAGTTTCTCCCTCTCTCTTTCTCTCTCTCTCTCTTAAAGTCTTAAGCGCGACTTCGAGCCAACGAGATCCGATATCTCCTGCACCTCAGGAGGGTTGAACCTGCGGACACAGAGGCTCTTCTATCCCTCTGAGCCCTGGAGGAAACAGCAGCGCGGCCCCCGCTCACACCATGTCCTCCACAGGTCTGGAGATCCTCGGGATGATCCTGGCGGTGGCCGGGTGGCTGGGGGTGATGGTGGCGTGCGGCCTGCCCATGTGGCGTGTGGCCGCTTACATCGGTCAGAACATCGTCATCTCTCAGGTGATCTGGGAGGGTTTGTGGATGAACTGCTCGGTGCAGAGCACGGGTCAGATGCACTGTAAGGTGCACGACTCCATGCTGGGGCTCCCCGTCGACCTGCAGGCGGCTCGAGCGCTGGTCATCGTCTCCATGGTGCTCAGCATCCTGGGAATTTGCCTCTCGGTGGCTGGAGCGAAATGCACCAACTGCAGCCGTGACGTGAGCAGTAAACCTCGTCTGGTGGTGGCGGCCGGAGTCACCTTCGTGGTGGCCGGGCTGCTGCTGCTGGTGGCCGTTTCCTGGACGGCTCACGCCATCGTTCTGGGCTTTTACGACCCCATGCTGGAGGAGACGGGGAAGAGGGAGTTTGGTAACGCGCTGTACTTTGGGTGGGCCGCCTCCTGCCTGCTCCTGCTGGGGGGGGCCCTGCTCTGCTGCTCCTGCCCGTCCAAAACTACCACAGCTGGGACTGGAGACGGATCAGCGCCTCCTTGGACGGATTACTCACGGGTCAAGACGATGTCCGTCAACGGATACACCAAGAGAGACTACGTATGAAGACATGACGAGCAGTTTGGACTTTAAACACCAACCAGTTACGCGTCTTATCTTCTGTTTTATTATGAATACTTCTCTGAAATGAAGGGAATTTTGAGCAAACTTTTTGTATTCAAACACATTTATTGTGATGATATTGGGTTATAAATAAACGAGTTCATGTTTTTCCTCTGAGCATCACAGCTTCTCCTCCTCCTCTTTCAGCACCTGCTGCTTAGATAAAGTGTAATTTGACTGCACCGCCTCCTTGTAAGGCTGAAAGATTTGCAAAAGTATTATGATTGCGATTATAATTTCTTATATTGCAACTGCAGTTTTATAGTGTGATTATTTCTAGTTTCCCATCTTCTCTGTTTTTAAACAAACACATTGTAGGACATGAACAGTTACATTAATTACAGCACAACAACTACAACAACAACCCACTACCACTACAACTGGGACTGATTTATGCCCATTAAACTTACTTTTACCTTCTTTTTTTCACACTTTTGGACAATTTTTTTGAAACTATATCACTATTTTCCACATAAACTCCCAATTTTCTTGCCGTTTTTATAGCCTTTCCACCTTATTTAACACTTTTTACTCTTTTTTTGCCACTTTTGGACCCATTTTTGCAACAAACGGACTATTTTCCAAGTTGAATTCTGACTTTCTTGCCATTTAAGTTGACTTTTCCCATTTTTACCACTTTTTACTGTTTTTCATCCCTTTTTTTTCACCATTTTCTGATTTTTTAAAGTTTCCTCCAAACTTTGCTTGCAAATTTTGTTGCTGTTTCGCCATTTCAGTTATTTTTCACACTTTTTCGCCACTTTCTGACCATTTTTTGCTACTTTTTTGAGTATTTCCATGTTGTACCCCAATTTAAACGCCAATTTTTGTGGTGTTTCTGCAATTTTTACTACCTCAAACTAAGTTTTATTGCCTCTTTTTGCCTCTTTTTATTGTTTCTTTTGTAAAGGTAGTTTTTAACAGTTTGTCTCTTTGGTTGAGTAACTCTGATGTAGAACAGAAAACATCTGCTGCCAAAAATGAAGCTGATATTTTGACACATTTTAGGTGATAGAAATATTGCCCTGTCTAAGATTTGAATATTGCAACAGGACATAGTTTGATTTCATCTAATTTGCAATTACTTGTCCAGCGCTGCTTCCTTGGTATGCAGAAACTGGGGCAGATGCCATGTGCAGAGTCAGTAACTAATAAGAGCCACACTGGTGCACGCAGAAATGAGGTTTTCTGTTTCGTTGTAAGTGGAGGTCGGACACAATGAGGGTCTTGTTTTAGAAAGCACCTTCTGCTTACCCTCCATTGTGTCCGTCCTCCACGGCAAGAGTGAAACTGAGACAGAGATAAAAGTCTCTGTCTGCAAGGAAATGTAAGCTGCACTGTACCTGAGCCACAAAGAGGCTATTGACCAGGTGGTCTGTAAGTGTTTACCCCCCTCCCCCTGGTGCAGTCACAGAATAAAAGTTTATCCTAATGAGTCACCTGGAATATCCAAAAATCCAAACAGAAAACACAAATCAGCAGGAGATGGAATAATTCTGTCTGAGTGTGTATCAAAGGAGGGTTTTTCTCTGCAGCACGTGCTAAAGTTAAACTGACGCTCAAACTCTTGATGCACTGTGACCTTCTGGACAAGGACGCTGATAAGACCCTCCACCCCCCAAAGCACACACATGCAGACTATTGTTTCAGCTTCCAGTGCACACACCAGCAACTTAATTCAAGACTGAAGCATGGAGGTATCACCAGATAGTAAACATTCAGTTATCACGTATCTGTGTGTGTCAGCTGCAGAAACCAAACCTTTAGAGAGGTTTGTACTTTTATTTCTCCACATGTGGTCTCAGTTATTAGGTTCCCATGGTAATCAGAGCAGCTGGGAAAGTTGTTTTTAGCATCAAAGCTGCACACACTCCTTCACTGTTGCATAATGTTTCACTTTTGAAGAAGCCGCATCATCATGAATCCCATTATCAAGGTAGTTTATGTACAAAAATTACTCTGGGAGATGCTGGCACTAACTGTGCTGCTGTGCTGGAATGATCCAGATGCGAGAAAATGCTGTGCGGAGTTTCCAATGAAGATATGGAATAGCTCCTTTTTGTGATCATCCCTTAAGTCATCCAGCAGCTCAAAAATGGCGTTGCTGGATAGATGATTTGTCACTACTGATCTCATTTCTGGCTGTGCAAATATGTTGACACCATTGACTGTATATAGAATGGACAGCGTGCTTCCGTCTGTCACCGTTCTACGATTTTGAAGCCAAAAAAAAACATTTCTCTAGCCGCCATTGTGCAGCCAGAGTCTGCGCAGTAGAGAATTTCCGGTGGAGCCAAGTAAAAAAGAGAAATAAAAATATTTATTTCTTCTTCTTCAGAAGGTTTAGTCTCCTTTTGGCTCTTTCCCGAAGTTTCTTATATCCCCGATAAAAACTACTCACGAACGGCAGCTGTCAACTATCGTAAAAGGAAACTTATAACATGGTTTTTAACGTCCAATAACTAATGAGAAACCAACTTCTCAGAAAAAAAAACACCTGAACACCATGCAGCCAAATGACATCTTCATACCACCTTAGCGTCAGGATGAGAGAAACGTTTCTACCAGGTATCGTAATTTTTTAAAGTTTTCCCGGCTCATATCTGGAATACATGGGGAGGCGGGGCTTATGACCTATACTACAACCAGACACCAGGGGGCGGGGCATCTGCTGGAAGCTTCAGTTTGAGCCGAACGTCTTTACGTCCACTTATTGTACAGTCTATGGTCAGAAGAGCATCATCAGGTTTCAGGTTTCAGGTATTTTGGGGCCAATGCAGACACCAATACTGGGGGCAAAGAAAAGCCGATATCCGATAAATCGGTCGATACACGATAAACCGGTCGATATCCCATATATCTGATACATGAAGTAAGAAGATTGATATGCACAGGATATAAACTGATCGTGAAGACAAATTGTTATAATACCCAAAATACCAAGCATCTTGACTCTCTGTTACCGTCACGTCTATCCTGCCTGTTTCTTCTGCCTTTATCATACAACACAAAGAGGCTATTATGGCTGGAAAACAACTCATCACAAACATGTTTTGACACTTTCTGTCTTGATTCTTGTGCCAGAAAATGATGAGCCATCCCCCCAGTGGGATATTTGGAGTTTAAAGAAACCTGTAGGAGTGAACGCACCGCTTTCCCCTTTCAATCATTCATCCCCCAATCTTTACTGTGTCAGTTACTCGTTAACTTCTCCAGACCTGCATACACCTCCTCTGTTTACTCTCCCCTCACCCTAAATAGATGGGAGAGCTACCGGGGGAGAGAAGTTCAATGATTAAGCTGGAGTCGTTTACATGCCAGGGCTGAGTTTCTGGATGCTCACACAAAGATGATTTGAACTCCTCTCGGGCCAATCGCCAAGTGACTCCACCTTCTTCTCTAAAGATATCTGCTGCTTCTTTGAGAAACCAGCTCCACAAACACAACTTCACCCACAGAAGAGCAGGAGCAGGAATCTGACGTGAAAGTTTGGAGATGCCTTCAGCAGGAATGGAGATACTTGGAGTGAGTCTGGCCGTCCTCGGATGGATCTCGGCGATCGTTTCTTGCGCCTTACCGATGTGGAGGGTGTCGGCGTTTATTGGGACGAACATCGTGACGGCTCAGATCACCTGGGAAGGCATCTGGATGAACTGCGTGGTCCAGAGTACAGGTCAAATGCAGTGTAAGATCCACGACTCCATGTTGGCGTTGACTGGGGATCTCCAGGCCGCGCGGGCTCTTACGGTCATCTCCATCGTGATTGGCGTCATCGGACTCCTGATGGCTACAATGGGGGCGAAATGCACCAACTGCGTGGAAGAGGACACCGCCAAAGCTCGGGTTATGATCGCCGCAGGTGTGGCGTTCATTATCGCATCCCTCACCCAGTTGATCCCGGTGTCGTGGTCGGCGAATACCATCATCATGGAGTTCTACAACCCCGTCATCCCGGAGGCTCAGAAGAGGGAGATAGGAGCGGCTCTGTACCTGGGTTGGGCTGCAGCCGCTTTTCTGCTGCTGGGAGGGGGGATCCTGTGCTCCAGTTGCCCCCCACAGCCCGAGAAAAAGTACGGGCCTCCTTCTAAAGTGATGTACTCTCAGACCAGGTCGGTCGCTCCGAGCGGGTACGACAGGAGGGACTATGTCTGAGCTCACACCTGCTGGTTTCTCACGTGAAAAAAAGACGGGAGGGGACTTTTTTATTTGGATAACTTAACCATGAGCTGTTGGAAGCTGAACAAGCAAACATGTATCTGTATTTTTACTTTTAAAGTGTGATAACTTTGTGTGTGTGTGCCATAAAAATGTCGATCAATTTTTCCTCACCATTGAAATGCTTTAATATCTAAGATGTTACTTTTTCAATAAAGTCTGTTTTTATACTTAAGATAAGTCGACTGGTCAAATTTTTTAAGTTATTTATCATCCTCAAACATATATTGTGCCCAACTTATTCTTGCCTATGCACTAGATTAAAGTCTCTTGTTTTAGAAAATGTCATGTGGCCAAAGTTCACATCAGGCTAAAAGCAGCTGAAACACTTTTTATCCTCTTTGTTTCTGCAACCATTTTTTGAAACTCAATCACTTCAAGATGCTTCATGCCAGACATAAAACATCCACTACATCGCTTCTACACTTTCTCATCTACATCTGGGTGAAATTTGAGCTTTTTAGGTAAAACTTTATGGGAGATAAAGAGTTTTTTTTGTCTCAGGCAGAGTTGTACTCACTGTCCATGCTCTCGTCTGAAGACTCTGTGCGAACAAAACCAGCTTCATCAGTGCTCAGTGTCCTCTTTTTAGTCAACTTTGCTCTCTTTGTGGAAAAGGTTTACAAGAAATCATGAAACTGCCGTTAGAAATCACAGATTGTACCTCTTCTGTTGAGCACATGAATGTGACTGAAGACGCAGGGCAATAAATGGGTCTCGCCAATGATGTAGATGGCTACAGCTGACTTCATGAGAAAGGTAAGGTGATTGGTTACAGTTCCATTGAGTGACAGGCCAATAAACGAGCCTCTAACAGAGCTGTTACGCAAGACAGAGGTGCGCTATTGACCAGTCAAGCAGGGAGCGCTTGTTGTCTATCACAAGCTGTCCTGGGATGAAAACTCAACAGAAAACTATGAGGTCACTTTTGTCTTGCAGCTAAAACCCTAAGGAAAGCACACGCACCCAGCTTTGCTAGATTGACATTGAGGAAGAAATGCTCTAAGACTGTGAAGCTGCTGTTATTGATGAGAACGGACACGACAGACAGACAAACAACGGACTTTACAGGAGAAATTTCACCACTTGGAATAATTTGATGAAACAACACTTTTGATATGTTTGAACTCTGGATTCCTCTGGTGGAAAGGAGAGTGAATATTCAGGGTACGGGCGTCAGGATGTGACGTAATGACCCCAAACAGGTAGGACGTCCCAGTTGTTGTGAGTGATTCTTTCACTAATTACGTTTTGTCGATCACGAAAGCTGTACAGCAAAGTTAGTGACTGAAATGTGAAGAATCTAAACTTTGGTTGAAAGAGTCTTAAAGGTGGATTTCTGTTTGTTTCCATTCACTCTTCATTAGTCTCTCTCCCCCAGCACCTGTCCACCTGCCTGCCTCCCATATGTCTGTTGGCTCATTGATAAGAAGAGCCGCTACTTTGTCAGCTTCCCCACACTCGACTCTCTGAGCCGCGCTCACAAACAATGAAGCTGTTTCATGTCCGAGGGGGGAGACTAAAGGGGGGGAGGGTCTGTCAACACCGGGTTACAGAGCGCCGGAGGGGTGGAAGGTGGAGGGGATTTCTAAGGAGACAGTCCAAGCCCTGAAGAATTTCAAGGGCAGTCTGCAGACAGACGGAGTGATTACAGAGCATCAGACATGAAGCTGTCGACCGGTGAAAGTCCAGGAACTCAGACACAGAAGTGAAGAAGAAATCCTTAAACTCTTTATCCTTTTACTCACACTTTCATCTTTACTGACACTTCCATACAGTTACAAAAAATAGTTTGCTAAGTGTATCCAGTAGATGTGAAGCGTAAATAAGAAACAGTTCAGGACAGCTGACGTAGCTCCACGTTAAAAAAAAAAAAAGGTCACGAAGCCAACTTTGCGCCCAACCTGATTAAAAGCAGTTTATCACTCTGACTCATTGTTTTCATACTTTCTTCAAAGTAAGGAGGCTGCAACATGAACATTTTTGTCTTAACACGTCATCATATTCTCCTCGTGATAAAATGTTTCGGAAAATTTGAAGTGAGCTCTTTACATCTCAGAAGTTTGGAGAAGCCTGTTTTTTGAGACTTTTTTTTTTACTTAAGCATATGAACTCACACTAAAAACTGAAATAAAATGAAACATTTTTGTCGTATTTGTAGTAAAAAGTTTTATCAGGCTTACTATGAGCCACGTTCTCTCAAAAAGTCCAGATAAATGTGTCATTTCAGGAAATAAGAAGACAAAAATAAGGCCTGGGTTGTATAAAGAACAAAAATTGACAAAAAGTTTTGTCTCAGTTTTGAACTTTTAATATCTTTAATTGAGATATTTTCCAATTTTTAGCAGATGACTCAAACTTAAGTTGAGTTTTTGAAGACATTTTACATGACAAATGAAACTTTTTGCAGTGCTTCCATTAATAATCCTTACAAGTGCAGTGATACCTTTTGTTTTTTGTGTTTTTCACTTTTTACGTCTTTGTTTTCCTATATTTTATTTTTTTAAATATATTTTTTTACATTTTTAATTATTTTTTATTCATTAAATTGTGATTGTAGTGACACCTGTGGTCAGAATTGGTTGTGCTCTCCAGAACAAAGACTCTATTTCCCATAATCACCGGCACCAGTTGGTGTAAAGTTGTGAAAATGTGAAAAGGAGGCAAAAACAGCAACAAAACTTAGTTTGAGTTAACAAAAAAATGCGAAAAAAGGAAAAAAAATTGGTATTTAAATTGGGATAAAACCGGCAAATACTCAAAAAGTTGCAAAAAGAGTGACTAATGATTAAAATGGTGGAAAAAGTGACGAAAAACTGTGAAAAGTGGTAGAAATAGCTTAAGTTAACACACAATGGCAAGTAAGTTGGGATTAAACTTGGAATAATAGCCAGTTTGTTGCAAAAAAGGTCTAAACAACTAAAATTGTAAAGACAATTGGGAGTGAACCTAGAAAATTGTGAGAAGGTTTAAAATTATGGTCCAAAAGTGCCAAAAAAAATAGTGAATAGTGACTAAAATGGACGAATTTAACAAAAAATGGCAAGAAAATTGAAATTAAACTTTGAAAAATAGTCAGTTTGTTGCAAAAAAGAAATATTGTCTATAAAATTGGGAGTGACAAAGACAAACTCTTAAGAACCACCTTTACAAAAGAAACAATCTAAATGATAAAAAGTAGCAATAAAAGTTAGTTTGAGGTAGTAAATATGGCCAAAAAAGCAACAAATTTTGGCAATTAAACTGAAAAAAAACCTGGAAATACTCAAATAGTAGCAAAAAGGGGGGCAAAATTGAGTGAAAAGTGACTAAAATTGCAAAAAAGCAAAAAGAAATGGGCGAGAAATTTTCGTAGGAACCTCAAAAATATATCGAAAGCAGCAAAAATTAAGGAAAGAGTGTTAAAAACAGTGAAAAGTGGTAGAAATGGCTAAAGTCAACAAAAATGGCAAAAAAGTTGGGATGAAACTTAAAAAATAGTCAGTTTGTTGCAAAAAATGGTCCAAAAGTGGCAAAAAAAGAAAGTGAAAGTGGTAGTGGGTTGTTGTTGTTGTGCTGTAATTAATATAACTGTTCATGTTCTATAATGAGTTTGTTTAAAAAGAAATAAGCTTGGAACTTAGAAATAATTGCACAAAAAAATCACAATTGCAACATAGGGAATAATGATCACAATTAGATTATTTCTGCGGGTTGTTTAGCCCTTACCTATGTGCTCAAAAAAGACTCATGCCAAACCCATAAAGTCTTTAATTTCATGCTTTAGTGTTTAAACAACAGTGAATCTTGAGTTTTGTGTTGTTTAATGAAAGTGTAAACGTGTTTCTTTCCTCTCTGAGCAGTTTCCCTGATGGATGCATGAAATACCTGGGAGCCTCTGAGCTGTAAAAGGTTTCTTTGTGACCAGGCCCATTGTGACGCTGGCTGTGTAAGCTGAGAGCAGCCTGCTCCACTCCAGCTCCTTCCTCCCCTCCTGCTGATGCCGACTCCTCTGAGAACTCCTCCCCTCCACCTGATCCTCTTTATAAAGGATAGTGGTGAAGTGGAGTCATCAGATCATCACACGCTCCACACACGCGAAGCCTGAACACGTCTCAAACTGCAGCTTCTTCCCTGATTGGCTCTTCACTTCCAGCAGCTTCGTAGAATCAAACAAAGTGCAGCAGAAGAGGAAGACTTCAGGATGTCTATAGGCCTGGAGCTGATAGGCATCTCCCTGTGCATTCTGGGATGGATTACTGCCATCGTGGCGTGCGCTCTGCCCATGTGGAGGGTGACGGCGTTCATCGGGAGCAACATCGTGACGGCTCAGATCATCTGGGAGGGTTTGTGGATGACCTGCGTGGTCCAGAGCACGGGGCAGATGCAGTGTAAAGTCTACGACTCAATGCTCGCTCTCTCCCAGGATCTCCAGGCCGCCCGCGCCCTCACCGTCATCTCCATCCTGCTCGCCATCCTCGCCGTGCTCATCGCCATCGCGGGGGCCAAGTGCACCAACTGCATCGAGGACGAAGCCTCCAAAGCCAAGGTTATGATCATCTCCGGAGTCTTCTTCATCGTCTCCGGGGTCATGCAGCTCATCCCGGTGTCGTGGTCGGCGAACACGATAATCAGGGATTTCTACAACCCGTTAATCATCGATGCTCAGCGGAGGGAGCTGGGCGCCGCGCTCTACATCGGCTGGGCGGCCGCTGCTCTGCTCATCCTTGGCGGTGGACTTCTCTGCTGCTCCTGTCCGCCACGGGAGACCAGATACAACCCGTCACGGATGGCGTACTCGGCGCCTCGATCCGCAGGGGGCCCCGGGTTAGAACGGAAAGACTACGTTTGAGAGAAACTGGAAAAGTGAGGGACTTAAATCTTCAAGACGCTCCTCAAACTGAGACAAACTCACAGAAACACAAAGAACGAAGGATCTTTTTACCTTTTGTACGACACATCTTTGACGTAGTCTTCTTGTTTTTCAGAAAAGTGCAAACGACAGTCGTGGAGCGTTGTGAAATTGTGAATTTTCTTGTACAGTACATTTTTATGCCTTCTTAATGTTTACTAAAGATGACTTTCCCTTCATAAAAATGATTTAAAACGACGTTAACTGTTAAGAGCAGGGTTATGTGTTGTAAATACTGAAGTAGGTGTAACTTTAATCACCTGTAACAGTCAGAGAGATGATAACTGTGTTTGTGGACTTTAAACACCTCTTTACACTCGCAGCACTAAACAGCAATTACACAACATGTATATCAAATGTTTTTTTTAAATAAACATGACTTTTTTTAACATCTCTCTCCTTCTTTTTTATAATCTGTCTGCTCTTAACATGACGCTCATTTTTTCAGGTTTTCTTACAGCTCACTCCCTCCTGCATGAGTCAGGAAACCGGTGACAAAAATTACTATTCAGGCACCGACGTAAGAGTAGCCTGTCATCTTATCCCCGAGGTTTTCGTTACCGGCAACTTAGCCGCACACGCTTCAAACAATTAGCCACAAGATCAGTTACCGAGCAGAGGTGAGAAGTGTGAGCAGGAGGAGAGGAGTCACTCCAGGCGCTTTGTTCATTTTTAACCCTCTGTGGTAACATGACGTCCCTTTTTTTGTGTCTGAGAGCAAAATTTCCTTCCATCATGAATTGAGTATTTCATCACATGTATTTCTTTATTCTATGAAACCTGTGTTATTTGAACACATCTTTAAACTATTAAAATATAACATGTTTTTTTGTGTTTTGGTTCCTCAAACCCCCAAAATGTCAGGTGGTGCAACCGTCCTGACAAGTATCCACAGTAATTAAACTCTAAAAATTGAATGTCAGTTATTGTAAATGGAAATTAAAAATACAGTGGCATTATTTTATGCTTGAACCTTTTAAAATAAAACATTCTTTGCGAATAAAAAGAATTTTAAAGCTGTTGAGAAATGTAAAAAACTTTTGTCCCGTAATTTTCCCCTTGTCAAATGTCAGGGTGGTGCAACCGTAACATTAGACTTTTATTTTAAAGTGAAGAGAATAAAACAGGAAACAGGAAACTGCATCAGCCAGAGGAGCCCAAATGACATTTGTGACCAAGTGGAAAAGTTTGTAGATTTCTCTGAAATACTGATAAAAAAGGTTTTTTCACTTCATTGGTGACTGGAACAATTTCCATGTCAGGTGGNTAAAAGAAATGAAACACACAAAATGAAAATGTATGAGTCACTACAGACACTTGAGAGATACTTGCCAATAATTTCACACAGAAAAAATAACAGGAACATATAAATATATTTTCATATATTTGGTTGCACCACCTGACATTTTTGGGTGCTCAAATTAAAAATACTAAAAAATAATGAACCTAAAAACTTTGAAATGTTGGTCAACTACTGAAATCTGTTAGAAAACTTAATTCTTCTCTCAGAAATATGTTTTTATCCATTTTCAAAGAACTTTTTAAAAATACGTTTTTTGACCCTCATTTTGTCATTGACCCAAATACATCCCAGATATAATGCAATACTTTTTAAAACAAGTGGCAGGAATATAAGAAACCCAAAGAAACATTTGAATTTGTCACATAACTCAGAGTTTCTCACCAGAACTTCAGCCACTTTACATCTGGGTCATTGACGGATAAGACTTTTGAAAAAGCCATTTTTAAAAAACTAAAAATAAAGAAATATATTTGGCCGTTTTAAGAAACAGTTTGAGGTTTGATCTCCTTGGTCCAGTTTTCTACATCATCTTTATTTAACGATAAGGTGCTGATATCTTCATGGCACATTTACCAAAGCTCTCAGCCAACGTTTCCTTCCACGAACACATGCAGTCACACCTGATAAGGCCAACAGCCTGAAACATTAATGAGGAGCTCATAGTAAATATGAGAAAGCTTCTCTGGGTCTGTATCATGTTACTTTACTCCCGTTGAGGCTAACGCTCCTATCAAAGAAAGAGCGAGGAGCAGCGTGACATCTCCTCACGATAACATTGAATACAGTGACAAGTGACAAGTTCAGGAAGTTTTGAAGGGTTATTTAAGGATTCAGACACATTTCAACCTTATTTTACCTCAGTATAGAAAAATTCAAACTCCCTTTGTAATTTCAGTGACAGTTTGATGTCAAAATATAGTTTCTGTCCTTGTACAAATGGAGTCAGATTATCCAATAATGTCATGTTTGATAACACTAAGGACTGTCAGATGAGTTTTTCAGTTGTTTTAACTTCCTGAGACCAGAGCTTTTGTCAATGGCCCAATTCTTGAAAACATTTGCTTTAGTAACCTCTTGGGAGCCAAAACACATATTACGGTGCCTCCTTGATGGTGAAACACGCACTAAAAATGTTCTCCTTCATTGCAAATCGCACTAATCTGCCTCTTTCACTAATTAAGATGTAATAAACTCTCCTCTTGGACACCAAAATGTGCACTGAAGCCAATTAATCAAGTGCCAAATCATAACAAATGCTTTCTCAAGACAGTTAACATTGAAAATGTTTTATGTCAGTAACAGAGACCTCACATCAAGACAAGGTAAGAAGTCATCTTCACCACACGAGTACAAACCTTTGCAGCATTTAGCGAGTTACTATGGAAAAGGAAAACTTCCCTTTAATGGGAGAAACCTCGGACAGAACCAGACGCAAGTTATACAGCCATCTGCCTTGATTGTGTCGGAATTAGACAGACAAACAGAGAGATGAGGGGGATACATTTACTTTCATAGGGGCCAACTGCTGAAGTGCCCTCCTTGTTTGCAAAACACACTTATCTGCCACACTCGCTGTTTAGATGGTTGACATGACATGATAAAATTCCCTCTAGGGAGCCAAAACATGCACTAAACTTCTCTTTTCATGGCCAGATTATGGCAAAGTGCCCTCCTGAAAGCAAAGATACACTTCAGTGACGTCTCGGGAGTCGAAATACGGACTAAAATTCCCACAAAGCTGCCCATTTCCCTGATTAAAACATGATAAACCACCCCCTCTTGAGAGCCAAAATATGACAAATTACCTTCATGGGAGCTCAAGCACATGTTAGAGTCTCCTCTTTGTTTGCAAAACACACTAACCTGCCCCTTTCACTGGTTCACACATGATGAACTTCCCTCTGGGGAACCAAAACATGTGCTAAGATACTTTTCTTTTCTTTCACCCTTGCCCTTCAGAGTTCACGCCACTGTATGTACACTTCGTTCATGATTATGTCAGGTTATAAACTCTTTTGGTTGAAATTTATTTTTGCTTATTTTCAAACATCTAGATTCTGGCATCAAAAAGCCTGTTGGGCTGATCATGAGTGATAAAACTAACCGTCTGAATCATGACTCCAAATGTAAAGAAGCATCTACATTTTCTTCTAACCGAGCTTGTTTTCTTCTAACGTGCTGTTCCAGTCACTTCTCTCAGAGCCTGGGGCTTTTTTGGTGACTGTTCAGCTAATCACTGATCCTTACACAGGTTACTCCTCAAACAATGAGACGACAAAGAGTTTCCTGTTCCCAAACGTACGGCATACCACAGAGGGAAGCTTTTATTCTACAGACCCTCAGAGCGAGTGTGTGAGTGTGTGTGTGTGTGTGAGTGTGGCATCAATAAACAGAGCAGAGAGCAAACAGCAGCTACAGAAAAGGCTCCTGAGGCTACGATGAAGCTGAGTTTTATTAAATATCAAACCCCGTCTGGGAGATAAATGAATTCTCTGAGTCTCTGTGAGTCTCTGCGGTCAGGCTCCGCTGGCTCTGGCCAAAGTCTGGTCACGTGACCGATACCGGGGAATGTGAAGGGCAGAGAGGTTGCCTGGCACCTGAAGTCAGAAAGAGAAAGCAACCCCCGCTCCCTTCTTTGGTCTCCCCCCCCTCCCTGAGAGTAACACAGACCCACTGTGTGCGCTCAGTGGGAACGGAAACTCACTGAGGACTCTCACCTGCAGCAACCACAAGAAATCTAAATCCAGATCTGGACCAAAGCAGAGCCACAAGGAACGAGATTCAATAAGAGAATCAGGAGAGGATTTCATGAACTTTCCTCCTCAGAGTTTTAAAATCACTACATATAAAACTATTACTGCTATGAATATTTACATACATCACAGAGATCACTGAGGAATGATAAAAAACACTTTGCAGAAATAATCTAACTGCGATTATTATTTCCTTTCTTGCAATTGTGATTTTTTTTGTGTGATTATTTCTAGGTTTCCATCTTATGTTTTTTAAACAAACACATTGTAGAACATGAACAGTTACATTAATTACAGCACAACAACCACTACAACTGGGACTGATTTATACACATTTTACTCACTTTAAACTCTTTTTTAACATTTTTGGAACATTTATCCGACAAACAGACCATTATTCAAAGTTTAATTCCAACTTTCGTGCCATTTTTTGTTGACTTAGGCCGTTTCTACCACTTTTCACAGTTTTTCGTCACTTTTCCCACCATTTTAGTCACTAGTCACTCTTTTTTTGCAACTGTTTGCGTATTTGCAGGTTTTATCCAAATATAAATACCAATTTTTGTTCCTTTTTTTGATTTTTTTGCAAATTCAAACTAAGTTTTGTTGCTGTTTTTGCCTCCTTTTCACATTTTCACAACTTTACAACAACTGGTGCCGGTGATCATGGGAAATAGAGTCTTTGTTGGGACTGATTTTTATACATTTTACTCACTTTTTACTTCTTTTTTTGCCACTTTTGGACCATTTTTTTTTCATTAAACTGACTATTTTCCAAGTTTAATCCCAATTTCTTCCTAATTTTGTTGACTTTGACCATTTTTTACCACTTTTACACTGTTTAACATCACATTTTTCACCATTTTTGCAACTTTCTAAACTTTTTTTGAGTCTCCCATAAAATGTTTCTTGCTAATTTTTGTTGCTTTTTGGGCATTTTAGTCACTACTCACTACATTTTTTGCCACTTTTGGACAATTTTTTGATACCTTCTGGTTATTTTCCTGGTTTACTCTCAATTTTCTTGCCAATTTTGTCACTTTTCAACCATTTTTGGAACAAACTGACTAGTTTCCAAGTCTCATCCTAACTTCTTGCCATTTCGTTGACTTTGTACATTTTCATCACTTTTTTCACAGTGTTTTTTGCTACTTTCTGAAATATTTAAAGTTTCCTCCAAAATTTTCTCATTAATTTTTGTTGCTTCTTGTCCATTTTAGTCACTTTTCACTCTTTTTTGCCACTTTTGGACCATTTTTGTAACAAACTGACTATTTCAAAGTTTCATCCTAACTTCCTGCCATTTTTGTTGACTTTTCACTGTTTTTCACCACTTTTTTCACCGTTTTTTTTGCTACTTTCTGAAATAGTTAAAGTTTCCTCCAAAATTTTCTTGTTAATTTTTTTGCTTTTGGCCATATTAGTCATTTTTCACCATTTTTTGCCACTTTTGGACCATTTTTTGCAACTTATTGAGTATTTTCAGGTTTTATCCCATTTTAAATGCCAATTTTTGTTGCTTTTATTGGAATTTTTACCACCTCAAACTAAGTTGCTGAGTTGCTGTTTTTGCCTCTTGTTACCACTTGCATAGTTTCTTTTGTAAAGATAGTTTTTTCAACAGTTTGTCTCTTTGGTTGAGTAACTCTGGTGTTGAACAGAAAACCAAAAATTTTGACACATTTCAGGTTAAAGAAATATTTCACTGTTTGTGATTGGAATATTACAACAGGACATATTCTGATTTAATCTAATGTTCGACTTACTGTTAAGTGCAAAATGTTCACTGACTTCTATAATTCAGATGACAGAAGCTTCTTAGGGGAATGTTTTGAATCATTATGAGTGTGAAGGGAAATAAAATTGTCAACATATCATTTACAACTCATGTAGTCAGGTGTGATTTTACCTTTGTGGACGTCACATCTCTTGATAGATGTTTCATCTTCTCCTGATGTTCGACAGGTGGAGGTAACAAGCTGCTAAATGCTGCATTTTGCCTGTAAAGACAAATAAATAGTTTAGCTGGATTTGTGGGAATAATATATTTATCAACTTAAAGTCAAATACACAGAAAAACTGAAATCTCAATTTTTTTATTCTCATCAGACTCAATATGAGCCACATTCACTTAAAAAGTCCTGAGAAATCTCTTAATTTGAGATGTAAAAAGAGAGCATTGATGCCTGAAGTGCTCATAATGTGTTTGACATTTTCTTATTTAAAGAAACGTGGTAAGAATTTTTTCCTTCTCCTCAAGCAATTCAGGCGCCACTTTTGTCCTTTATCTTGAAATCTCCTGCTACCTTAAATTAAGACTTTCATTTTTTCTAGACCTGTGACTCATTCAGAGAGTTTCAAAGTAAATTCAGGCGTCTCATTCATTTATCACTGATCCAGGGGAGCTGGTAAAAGCACCCATGGATCAGAGATAAACATCCTAACGCTTTTCCCCCTATTTCTAATGAGCATTAATAATGTATGTGTATGTTTTATGTATCTATATTACATGTATAAAATTTAAGCTGTGTTAATATTATTTATTGTTAAAAACAGAATGAATGAAAAATATTTAATAATAATAATTTAAAAAAACTCTTTCCACTAGGGAGGGTCGCTCACTAGCGCCCTCTTTTGGTCAGCCCCCATGAGCAAACTGAAACTTTTAGTCAAGCGTTAACAAAGCTTTGCTCTTTTATTTATTCAAGTTCTGATTTTAATCTATTTGAAGTTATTTTAAAGTATCTTTATCTTACTATCTGTGTTAACTTAATAAAAGATCTTTTCATGTATTTATTTCACTATTTTTAGCAGCTTTTGTACTTTTAAATTTTAGCGCGGTATCTTGTTCTCTGTTACTGCCTCAGATTTTTAAGTCTTTCAATATTTTATTGTTTTTTATTTCATTATTTTGGTTGTTTTATTTTCCTTTCTCAAATTTTAACATTTGATTAGACCTTTAGTGTTTCCGCATTAGGATCTCAATTATGTTGTGTTTTCAGGGTTGGGTCATTTTGTTTTATTGTTATTATTATTAATAATTTTCTGTTTGTTAAGCACTTTGTGTGTGAAAGGTGATGTATTCATAAAGTCTGAAAGTCAACAGTCAAAGTGAACAGACTGTTCCTATATTTGTGTTAACTTTTTAGATCTGCTTGAAGAACAAAGTGACAAGAAAAACTGTGATCTGCTGATCTGAAAATATCTTTGAAATAATCATTAATTTGCTTTTTTTCATCATAAGATTTAAAGGTTTCAGAGGAGGAAGGTACATGTTGTGCATTAGAGTCAGGGTCTTTGGGTCAGGTTGTTCTGGAAGAAAGAGAGAGAGAGGGAGTGTGTGTGTGTGTGTGTGTGTGTGTGTGTGTGTGTGTGTGTGTGTGTGTGTGTGTGTGTGTGTGTGCATGTGTGTGTGTGTGTGTGTACCTGCTGATAACTTTCAGATGAAAAGTCTCTCCCTCTCATTCCAGCTGAAGAAGTTCCCTCTCATCACTTTTTCAGTTTCTACTTCAGAGAAAATCAGGCTGAAGAGACTTAATGAGGAAAACATGAGGTCACTGGAGTCAAAGGGCAAAACAATTATCACCACACACACTTACACACACTTTGACTTTCACACACAGGTGCAGAGACTTCAGGTGTGACTCAGAATAATCAGAGCTTTATGATAAACTTCTTATTCTGGTTTCACTGTTTCTGACCCGTTTGACCTTATTTTACAGCTTCAACAACAAAGAGAGTGAGATGGAAAGGTCAAGAAACTTCCTGCCTGAAGTCTGATAAAATCTGCTGCTGCCCCCTAGTGGTCAAAGTGAAAACATGTCAGAACAGACTTTACCCTATAAAGCCAAACCTTTCATATGTGATACATGAGTTCAAAGACCTCTATCTCATCAAAATGATAAATAGTTTCTTTAAAAACCTGTTAAAAATATTTAAAAAAACATATACTACCACCTTGAGGATTTTCATATCACTACAGTCAGCAGAAGTTTCATTTTGGCCCTTTTCAAAATCATCCACTCGCATATTTTCAGGCTTAATTTTCAAGAAGTTGTAGCAAGAATAACATCGAAAAAGTTACTTTTTTCTTTTTAAATAAGTGTTTTCTGCATGAAATAAATGCATATTTACAAAAATTTTTAATAAAATAGATAAAATAGTTTGCAAAATTGCCCAGTGTGTCAAATGTGATACAAGCAATATATCATGAATGAAATGATAAAGCAATTTTTTTGTGGGTTTTGTTAAAAGGTTTAATAAACATCTCAGTTACAAAAAAATTTGGAATTTTCTGACTATTTTTTGATAAGTCAGGCTTTACAGGTGTAAATGCAGGATGGTACAGGAGACAATTAGGAAATAAATAAAAACGGTTTGGTATTTTTATTATTATTATTATTATTATTATTATTATTATTATTATTATTATTATTATTATTATTATTATTATGCATATCTTTCTCAGAATTCTGATTTTTTTTTTTTTCAGAATTAATCTTAAATTTTTCCGTATCTGCTTAAAATACATTATTTTAAAAAACTCAACATGGCACCAATTAAACTGGGGAACACAATATTTATAGTCGCAATTGTAATACTTTTATAGTTAGATCTGACAGCTGTTTTTAACTAATTTTTAGGTGCAGAATTTTCAAGTTTTCAAGTTTTTAAACTATTAAAAAAAAAAAAACTGGGGAACAATTTGTAAAACTTAAAGCAAAAAAAATCCACTGAAAAAAACTGACCGCAATTTTGGTTTTAATCAGCAGAAATCTAACTTAACAGAATATTTTTTTCAAATTGTTCCCCAATGTTATGCATCTACTGTTACTAAATGTTTTTTACTTAGAGCCAGTGATTAGACTGTAAGATGCAAAGGGTGACTCAGCAAAATTCAGGATGAACTATTTCATGATTTATTGCATAACTAATTTAAATGTCAATATTCTTCACTTAAGTACAAATTAAATGTGGGCACATTTCACATAGAAGCGTTGGTTTATGACATTAGTGCTTCCTTTGCTACCCAAAATGCACTCTGGTTGTAAGAAGTATCTGAAGTTAAACTTGAAAAGGAGCCGCACTTTTCAACCGGCAGAAGAAACTCAGATTTTTTGGAATGAAATTTCCCCACATCTAATTTATACCTGAGTTGAGAAAATATATAGTAAAATTCAAATTTATTATGTGAAAACCATTAAATATTTCATTCTGATTTTTTGCTGAGTCATCCTAAAACTTCTTGAGACCCAAGCTTCAGTTTGGTGTTAAAATTGAATTTCTGTTTGCTATTTGGGATAAATTAGACCTGATATGTATGGAGTTATTAGTTTGCTATTAGTTTTTTACACTGTATTTTTCACTAAAATGGGTCAAAGTTTTAAAAAATAAAGTTTCATTTGTCTGAGAGGAAGAAATGTAACGTCCTCATTCGTGGACGCCGGGTTTTAAGAGTTTAAGTCTTTGTTTTTGTTTTTTCAGCTTCTGAAATGTGAAATAACTGCAAACATGAAGCACAAAAATAAATGCAAGTTCTTTAATTCAGTTTTTTTCACATGATCCCAAACAAAAAGACATTTGGAAAGTGTGTGAAGACAGGAAGTAAAGGGCAGAGGGTGAAAATCATAAAAAACACATTCATCACTTTCTCTCACGTTACTCAAGTTCATGTGAACCTCACAGCAGATCAACAACAACAGTTTGAGTTTCAGGAGCAGAAAAGCAGGAATTAGGTAGAAGTTTGTCGTCAGTGGCGTCAGATTTTTCACAGTTTTTCAGCGGCGTTATTCAGTGGCGTGTACAAGAAGGCGCCGTCGTCTTCCTCGTAGATGATGGCGACGGTTTCTCCTGTGTCTGTCACGGCTGCGCTGGTCTGGATGTACGCCTGAGAGGAGCAGAGAGGAGTGAGGACACTGAACAAATAAAGTGTGTGTGTGTTTTAAAGTGTGTGTGTGTGTGTGTGTGGGCGGTGGTCGTACCCTCTCCAGCAGCTGCAGCCGCTCCTCGTTCAGCAGGTTGTTCTGTCTCAGCTGGCTCACCGTGTTCTCCAGACCCAGAAGTTTCTCCAGGTGTCGTCTGTGTCTCTGCTGCAGAACCTTCACCTTCTTCTGCAGCTCCACCACGATGGCCTCCAGCTGCTCCTTACTCAGGCTGTTCTTATGGTAGCTGCTCAGGGACAAAAGACACAAAACATCATCAAAGCTGAAGAAGCTGACGACTCCCTCAATACGGTTATTACACTTCTGCATTTTTCTTTAGTTTTCATTTCTATTCATCTCCACTTTTCAATGTCACTTTAGTTTGATCAGTTTTCAAAGTGGGTGTTCCAGTCTAGTTTAGCTGATATTTTCTGAAAATGCTGGTTTGGGTTAAATCTTATTAGTTCCAGGACAAGTTGAAGTCTTTTTTTGTTTAAGTTTTTATCCTTAAGCCCGTTTCAGCCTTTAACACAAATGAAAGCCTCAAGGTCATACTCTAGCCTTTTACTCAAGTTTCAGCCCAAATTTTAGCCTGAAACTCATGTTTTAGCCCAAATTTTAGCCTTTAGCCCAAATTTTAGCCTTTGACTCACATTTTAGCCCAAATTGTAGCCTTTAGCTCACGTTTCAGCCCAACTTTTAGCCTAACGCTCATGTTTTAACCCAAATTTTAGCCTTTGACTCACATTTTAGCCCAAATTGTAGCCTTTAGCTCATGTTTTAGTCCAAATTGTAGCCTTTAGCTCATGTTTTAGTCCAAATTTTAGCCTTTCGCTCATGTTTTAGCCCAAATTTTAGCCTTTGACTCATGTTTTAGCCCAAATTGTAGCCTTTAGCTCATGTTTTAGTCCAAATTTTAGCCTTGGACTCATGTTTTAGCCCAAATTGTAGCCTTTAGCTCATGTTTTAGCCCAAATTTTAGCCTATCACTCATGTTTTAGCCTAAAGTTTAGCCTTTGACTCATGTTTTAGCCTAAATTTTAGCCTTTAGCTCATGTTTTAGCCTGTGTTTCAGCCTTTAGCCCCAGTTTTAGCATTAAGTTCATGTTTTAGCCCAAATTTTAGCCTATCACTCATGTTTTAGCCTAAATTTTAGCCTTTGACTCATGTTTTAGCCTAAATTTTAGCCTTTAGCTCATGTTTTAGCCTGTGTTTCAGACTTTAGCCCCAGTTTTAGCTTTAAGTTCATGCTTTAGCCTTTGGCCCAAATTTAAGCCTCTAGCTCACGTTTTAGCCTGAGTTTTGGCCTTTAGCCTTAAACCCATGTTTTAGCCTTTAGCCCAAATTTTAGCCCTTTACTCACATTTTAGCCCTAGTTTTAGCCTGTTACTCACGCTGTAGCCCGAATTTTAGCCTCTAGCTCATGTTTTAGCCCAAATTTTAGTCTTTAGCTCATGTTTTAGCCTGTGTGTCAGTGTGTAACTCCTATTTTAGCGACGTCTCAGGTTTTAGCCCTTATCCTGTTTTAGCCTATCACTTATGATTCGGCCTTTAGCCTGAGTTTTAGCCTCTTGCCAGAGTACTACCCTTTAGCTCACATTTAAGCCATAAACCATTGCGTTTTAGCCCTTTACTCACGTTTTAGCCCTTTACTCACGTTTTAGCCTATAGCTCTTGTTCTAGCCTTGTCTCATGTTTTAGCCTTTAGCCTGTGTTTTAACCTTTGTTTTGAGTTTTAGCCTTTAGGTCGTGCTCTATCACTCTTGTGTTTGAAGAGAAGTTTAAAAAAAAAAGAAAGTAGAAGACCCCCTCTCAAATCAGGAATGCAACTCTGTTTAAAAAAGTGAGTTTACATAACTACAGACATTTCCTTAATAATTTCAGTCTGTTTCAGTTTGTTTTGTAAACTCTAATCCCAGTTTTACTGAGTAATCGTTTTAGTTTTATTTCAGTAAACAGATGTTTTTTCCCTTTTCGTTTTTGTTAGTTTTTCGTTGACTATAATACTCTCGCTCCTCACCAGTGCTCCTCCAGCTGATGATCCTGCGTTTCTCCGCTCTCCTCCTCTGACTGAGCGTCGTCTCCCTCCTCCGTCTCCATCCTCTGCACCGTGAGGACCAGAGACGGCGGCGACGGCGGCGTGTGTTTGGAGACGATGGGCAGAGTGGACGTGATGGGTTTGGAGCTGAGGGCGGACGACAGCACCGTGTCCGGAGACAGAGCGAAGCGGGTGGAGACCTCGCTGGGGAACACGTTGGGTATCGTCTCGAAGTAGGCGATGACTTGAGCTTCGTTGTTCGATGACTCCTCCGTGGTGCGAGTGGCTCCTTCGACGCGGAGCGAGGCCACGGTTTCGTCTGCGTGGCAGAGCGTGGGGTTGTTCACCACCAGCCTGTGACCCTGCGTTAACACGGCTGCGGCTGTGATCCCACTCACCAGCTCCTCCTGCCCTTCACCTGTGGGACACTCTGACATCACCACCACCTCCGTGTTCGCTCCGCCGCTGCTCGCATCATCCACCGTCTGCAGCAAAGTGAGAGGGAAGTTTCCTTTCACCTGAAACTGGTTTCCTGACTCTGTCTGGAGGGAACAGTGAGGCTCCGCTGCCTCGTTCGCCTCCATCAGGCTGTTTTCTCTCTGCTGCACCGGGTCGACCGTGATCTCATACAGGTGCAGGGTGTGCAGAGGACTCCCCACCTCCACGCCGTCCACACACGCCGTCCTGTCATCTGATGCTGCCACGCTTGGATTGGCGTCTGCTCGGAAACGCTTCGTCTTCTTCTCACTGGCATCTGCGGCTTTTCGTTTCTAGAAAAAAGAAGAAGACAAAGACGCTTGAGTAAACCAAGCAGCATGACGACGTGCATCGTAAATCCCTGAGTTTGCCAAGTAATTTAGAGCAGTGATTCCCAACCTGTGGCCCGTGGCCCCCTTGTGGGTCGTCAAGGTTTTGCAAGTGGGCCGCCAAATAATTTCCGAAATAGCGTGATCTTAGAAGAGAGTAGTTAAATAAATATATAAATAAACAGAATAATGTTCACACTGCTAAAAATCAATTATGTTTCAAAGGATATTGAACATGTTCAAATATTAATATACAAAAAAGTCCTCTAACAAGGCTTGTTGGAGCCCAATATTTCACATGACCCAAAATTTAACAATGACCTAAAGTGTCATTAAAAAAAATATGATAAACCTGAAATACAATTATTTGTAGGAAACTTAGCAAAAGTATTGAGCCCAAAATTTTACAAAACAAATGTTGTGTAACCCAAAATTTAACAAGTTGTTACACTGAGCTACAACATTTTGGGCTCTGCATGTTACATTATTGATCCCTTGTTACATTTTGGGTTTTATGACATTTTTTAATCACACTTTGGGTTGAAGGTGGGCCATAAACATTTTTAGGACCTAAAAGTGGGCCCTGAGTTTGAAAAGGTTGGGAACCACTGATTTAGAGTATAAAAAATAAATAAATAGGACTGATTGGTGTCACTTAGTTCAGTGCTGCTCCAGTGAAGCAATGGAGACGTTAAGGTAAAGGTTGTGGTTCAGCATTTCAACTAGAGCTGGGAAATTATTCCCAAATTAGATTAAATCACAATATGGCCTCCTGCAATATTCTAATCACAGACTGTGCAAAATTTCTACAACATGAAATGTGTCAGAAAACATTTTGAACACAAATGTTCTACACAAGTTTTACTAAACCCTGCTCAACCAGAGAGACAAATTACTGAAAAGTACCTTTGCAAGAGAAACCGTCTAAGTCAGTGATTCCCAACCTGTGGTCCGTGGCCCCCTGGTGGGCCGCGGAGATATTGCAAGTGGGCCGCCAAATCATTTTCAAAATAGTCTGAATTTTAATGAAGGGTAATTATATAAAGATACAAATGTACAGAATAATGTTTAAATATTAAAACTTGGTTACATTTGTAAGGATATTCAACATTTTCAAACGTTTGTATATAAGAAAAGTCCTTGAAGAGGGCAAGTTAAAGCTCAACATGTAACATGACCCCAAATTTAACAAAGCCCTGAAATTTGATTAAACAAATGTTGTATATCCCAAGACTATAATCACTGACCCAACATTTAACAAGTTGTTATATCGTGGGCAAATGACTATCACCTTCTGGGCTCAGCACCTGTTACATCATTGACCAGTTATCACATTTCTGGTTTTATTACATTTTTTCTTACATTTCGGGTCTTTGTTACAAATCAAGCGCTAACAAGGCACTATACAGCCCCCATGATTAAAAATTTTTGAGACTTAAAAGTGGGCCCTGAATTGGAAAAGGTTGGGAACCACTGGTCTAAGTGGCAAAAACAATAAGAAGTGGCAAGAAAGGGTCAAAAAGCAGAAAAAATGGAAAAACTTGGAAAATAGTAAGAAAGTAGCAAAGGTATTGTCCAAAAGCAGCAAAATGAAAGAGTGAAACGTGATTAAAATGGGCAATTCAAATCTAAATAGCTCTTCTTTTTTCAAAGTCATTTAGTCTTGGTTCTTTTCATGGAATATGGTGCTTTTTTTAATATAGAGCGATTTATTGCTTGAGTTTTTTTAGCAACACACAAGATGAGGAACCTTAAAAACAATCGTAACATAAACCGCAATTACAATATAGGGAAAAATAATCTCAATTAGATTATTTTTGTAAATTGTTCAGGCCTAATTTCAACATTAAGTAAATGCTGCAAGAAAGTGGTTCATCTTGGGGCTCAGCATTTCAACACTGAGCTCTTCCTGCAAGGAAAAGCAAGAGTGTTGAAAAGCGATGCTCAGCATTTCAACATCCATTATTTGCTGAAAGGAAATGCACCCCCCCCCCCCCCCCATTCTGAAAAGAAATTCAGAAAACAAAAAAGGCATTTTTCCTTTTGCAATACATGTCGTAGATTTGAGGAAAAATGAAAATAAATAAATTAGAGCACTGAAATGTAGCCATAAAAAATTGATTCTGTGTTGTTGGATTTTTACATTCTTCTTATTTTGTAGATAAAGATCAAGAATCAAATCTATATTAAAAGAAAACTATAGAAATTTTAGATCTTCCTCATAAACTAAAATTTGAGTAGGAAAATATAATGGTTAAAAAAAAAAGTCATTCAACAAATGTTGCATTTTTGAAAAGGAACTTTTTGAGTGCAATGCTTTCAAGTTTTGCAAAGTTCAATCTCATAAAACTCTTAGTAAAGTCGTCCGAAAGCTTTCATCCTGCAGGGAAAGGATAGAAAATCTATTTGTTATAACCTTGTGTACCTGAAGTAAAAAAAGAACGTTTTTGTGGTTATATTTCTTTTTACCTCTGCCTCCTGAAAGATGGTCGGCACAGCGTCGCTCTCCAGGTATCGTATCCCCCATCGCACCTTGAAGCAGGAAGGAGCGAAGTGTTCGTGGCAGATGTACTGGTGACGAGACGGCGTCCAGTTTTCACGGTTCATGTTCCTCAGCCACTGCTGCAGACGCACCGGGTCCTGGAGAGGAAACCTACAACACAACGGAGAAAATAAAAATAAAAACATGAGACACTTTTCATTCTGGGGCTTAAAGAAAACCTTCAGTCAGAAATCAGACACCAGGAGCTGAAGCTGTGAGAGCTGAGACTCTGTGGACTCATCAGAATTCAGCTTCAGACTCTGTGAGGAAGAATGAAACCAAACCAATACATGAGGCGAGAAATATTACATTAAATAAAAAGCAGTGAAGATTTAATATGATTAAAACTGTCAAACTTCATCGTTAAGAGCAGCATTCTTAACCCTCCTGTTGTTTTTCTGATTTTCTCTGCACCGTCTGTTCTGATGATTATAAAGCACAAGGTGAAAAATTTCCTCCAATTTTATTTTTTCCATTTTTTTGAAGATGTTTCCAACAAATTGACATACATTTAACAATTACTTAGTGTTATGTGGTAGGAAAGACCTTATTTATATAACAGTATACCTCTTATTTGAGTAGAAAAAAAGCAAAAATTCTGGTTTTATTGCACTAATGTTATTATCAGAGGTGCATAAATTGATATAATATGTCAAAGTGATGGCAGGATATTGTTTGAAATCATTAAAATGTATTTAATGGTAGGAAGATAATAATAATAATAATAATAATAATAATAATAATAATAATAATAATAATACATTTTATTTTTTTAAGTGCCTTTCTGGACACTCAACGTCACTTTACAAAAAGAATAAAAAGCATAAGTACACAACACAAATAAATAAAAATAATTAAAAAGACCCTATACATTTATATGAAACATACGTAATTTCACAAAAGTAGTCATAGCTTAGATATCTGTACTTTTATTTTATGTAAATACTGATTTTTTTCTGTTTTGTTCATAATTTCTCATTCCCACGTTCTAATCTTAAGTGTATTATTGTTCTATTTTATTAATGCATTTTTGCACTTTGATTGTGAGCTGCTGTGACAAAAAATAATAATAATAATTTAAAAAATCCCCCATCTTAATCAAGAATATTCTATTGTATTGTATTTCATTCTATTCTATAACTAATTTTACATGTAAATAGCACAGCACGGAACCACTGATGTAATTTCAATCAATTTTTATGACAGAAATTCAAAGTTATAACAAAATAACTTTTGAAATTGGGTCAAATTGACCTGAAGACAACAGTAGGGTTAATGAAAATGTCAATAAAGTTTAATTAAAGATGATTTATCTCCTATTTTTTCCTTTCTAAGTGGACCAACTTGAAGAAAAAGCTCTTTAAAACCAGAAGAGTGAGTTTGACCTTTTTATTTGATTAAATCAGAGTCTGTGATGAAGAATAACTGAGCAGCAGTTTAACACAGGTGGGTCAATGATGTGACGTCCCTTTTTTTTGTGTCTGAGTGTAATATTTCCTTCCATCATGAATTGAGTATTTCATCACATGTATTTCTTTATTCTATGAAACCTGTGTTATTTGAACACATCTTTAAACTATTAAAATATAACATGTTTTTTTGTGTTTTGGTTCCTCAAACCCCCAAAATGTCAGGTGGTGCAACCGTCCTGACAAGTATCCACAGTAATTAAACTCTAAAAATTGAATGTCAGTTATTGTAAATGGAAATTAAAAATACAGTGGCATTATTTTATGCTTGAACCTTTTTAANACAATTTCCATGTCAGGTGGTACAACCAATGTAATAATGTGAAATGTTATTTTAACATCAAATTATTTATCTTATTCACAAATAAAAGAAATGAAACACACAAAATGAAAATGTATGAGTCACTACAGACACTTGAGAGATACTTGCCAATAATTTCACACAGAAAAAATAACAGGAACATATAAATATATTTTCATATATTTGGTTGCGCCACCTGACATTTTTGGGTGCTCAAATTAAAAATACTAAAAAATAATGAAGCTAAAAACTTTGAAATGTTGGTCAACTACTGAGCTACTTTAGACCATCTTATTGTCATTGACCCAGGTGCTGACATTCATTTGTGTGACTATAAAACTCCAGAGATCAGATTAATTTACATCAACAAACTGTGATTTAATCAGCAGAGACTGACACAAAGGTCAAAGCAGGAGGAGAAAAAAAGGAGTAAAAATCAGTCACATTAAACAGATAAAAACACAGTTAATTCATCATAAAGGTGATAAAGTCTATAAAGAATGACTCATCAAACAGGATCAGGTTGTATCAGGTTGGATGACGCGTCCATCAGCAGAGTTTAGAGTTTTTTACTTTGATTTACTGATGTTTTTACTCACTTATAGAAGCTTTTCCTGTCGTGTCCGTTTCCAGAATCGTTCCTACAGTTCAGCACCGAACAATACTTCGGCATCTTCAGCTGCTGCTTTTATTCACAGGCTGTCTTCGTGTCAAACTCTCTGTCTGCTCCGACAACAAGGTGAAACTCGTGCTGTGTTGTCAGGTTTGGGCGCAGAGTTGTTGACGACTGATCAGCTGTTCGTGCGCCTGACGTCACACACGTGCGACAGCGCCATGCCTTCCTTTTGTTTACAAACTCAACAGCTCAAAAACTGACCACGTGCTTCAGTTCTGACTCAATATTTCATCATATTGTTTTATAACTGTATCATAATTCACAAATTTCCTCACGTTTTTGCTGCTTCTTATAGTTTCCAGTTTTTTTTTCGATCTTTTTCACATTTCTACCATTTCTACCTACAAATGCGCGTTTCTACGGAGTCCCTGAAGGGACACGCAGGGAAAAAAACCGAAGATTTTATGAATAATAATAATAAATTTTATTTGTATAGCGCTTTTCAAAACTCAAAGACACTTTACAATTTAAAAGCAATGCATAAATACATCAACTAAAACAATTCAGACAATAAAACAATAAAACAACAATTAAACAATTTTCTCGGGATCTCGCAAAACTTTCTCTGAAAACTTAAGAAATATCCCGAGAATTAAAAAAAAAAAAAAATCTGCATGCATTTATTTAAAACAGTCCTTTTCTGTTCGAAATGAGAATTTCTTTTTATTTTGTATATGTAAATAATGTATAGAAGCCAATTTCCACCACTTAAAAACATTGAGAATTTTTTTTTTTGCACACATTAAGTTGAAATTCTGGGATAAAAAGTCAAAATTACATCTTTTTACCCACAATTTTTAACCCTCCATCTCAAATTTTATGCTTTTCATCTAAAATGTGGACTTCATTACCTCAAAATTCTGACTTATCATGGGCCCAAAAAAGAATTCTCAACAAAACCAAGGTTTATTTTTAATTTTTACCTTGCAGAAACAGGCTTCCATGATAATGCAGTATGTAATACCATGTTGAAACTGTAAACCATATAATGAATGAAAGTGAAATTGACATTAAAAACGACATCTTGTTTCCAAAATCACTGGACTTAATTTTTTTATTCAATATTTTTTTTCCAAACATTACACAGAATCTTTAAATGATACAGTATATATACATACACTTATGTGTATTTATTTATCTAAAAAGTTGAGGGCCATTGGACAATGCAGCTGTGCGTTTCAAGACAGGGTTGCATTTGGACGTTTTTGTGTACTGAAGAAATCCACACATGGGGGGTAATAATCACCAGTTATTGAACAATATTAGACTACAGTGCTTTTTGCTGCTTCTTATAGTTTCCAGTTTATTTTTTTCGAGCTTTTTCACATTTCTACCTTTTCTACCTATAAAAGCCCGTTTCTACGGAGCCCCAGAAGGGACACGCAGGGAAAAAAACCCCGAAGATTTTCTCAGGATCTCCCAAAACTTTCTCTCAAAACTTTAGAAATATCCCGAGATTTTTTTTTTTTAAATCTGCAGCTCCAAAATTTTTTTTTTTGCAAGATTCTGAGAAAGTTTTGCAAGATCTCAACAGAGTTTTGGGAGATCCCGAGAAAATCTTGGGATTTTTTTTTTATTTTTTTATTTTTTGTCCCTTAAGGGGCTCTGTACCTTTCCACCAATTCAAAAAATAAAAATGAAAAACTTACTTTGCTGGGATTTCTTTTTTTTTCTTTTTGCACATAAAAATTCATAATTTCAAGTCACTGTTAAACTCGACTTTTATCGCCTTTTCTCTCTACTACTATTACTACTGGTACTTTTAATGTCGTAGCAAACACAATAATATAATTTCCATAGTTTTTTTTCCTCTCTATATACTTCAGCATCATTTTATATAACAATATCATATTGGAATAAGAAATACTTAACTGATCCCCTGGGAAATTTACTTTTAGTTTTAAATACAAGATGCTAAACAAAGGAAAAGTACAAAATATAGGTATACATTTTATGTAAAAATTGAAAAACAAGCAGAATATATAACGTTTACACTTTCTACTGAGGAATTTGTGGTATTAAATAATGACCTAAGTTATGGGTTATTGCACAAATACTGACATAAATTGTGTGCATTGTATAATTTTTAATGCACAATATTTTTGACCCTTTTTTCCTTGCTTTTGTAATTAGAGCTTCAAAAATTGAGGGTTTTCTATTCTTCTCAGTGTCTGCCATTCGGTGTGTCACACCTTTATTTTCCCACTGACTCTCTTTTTTGTTTTATTATATGTTATACCAGGTTGGTTTCATTATGAATGAAAATTTCATTCTCAGTGGACCAAAGAGCGGCCAGAAAACAACCAAAAACCAACCAAGGAGCGTTTCGTTTCTTTGCATTAGACTAGACTAGTTGTATTTCCCTGCAGAAAACATCTGTATTTGTGAATTAGTGCCTTCAGAAATCACAGCAGCTGAAAAACAGAGCAACAGTGACTTCAAGTGGCTGGAGAAAGAACAACACCTCATCCAATTTCATTTCAACTGGATATTCCTGTTTGTTTGTTGTTTTCTGTTAAAGGGACACGTCTGAAATATTAAACAGGTTTGGACTTGTTGCCAGCAAACTGTTGTGTCTGTAGACTGAGAAGTTTTAGAACTGTTTTAAGTTGGTTGTGAGTAAAAGACGTGTTTGTGTCTGAGCTGAAGTGAACAGGTGTCCTCAGGTGACCCATCAGAGATGGAGCTCAGTCATTTTAATGCTGAAGAACAAGAAGGTTTTTTTGGAGCCATTCATCATTATTGTATGAGGCCTTAACATGAGCAGTTTCAGCCATGATTTGAGAATCAATTTAACTTTATTGACATAAAACGAACACAACACAAAACAACAAAATCTGTTAAATACAAGAAATCTATGGGATTTCTTTGATTGATATTACAATAAGCCAATGATGAGCAGCATTAAGTGACACGTTGCCTACTAAGAAGACGACCAATGACCTTTAGATTTGATTTCCATTCCTCTGTGTCTTGTTGATGAAATCCTGTTTAACCTGTGTGATGTTGCCCATGAAGCTCCACCCTTCAACATCAGTCACTGGGAGAAATGAAACACATGGTTTGATAACCTCATTGTAACAAGACAGAAACGCAGCCTGAGACTTACATTAAATTCACCTTCAGACCACAAACAGACAACTGCAGGGTAAGTACTGGATTATCTGGAAATTTACAAAGCCTAACATCAATCTTTTGTCAAAGAAACACAAAGTAAAAGTAAGTTTGACTTTTCAGGGAGTAACGTCTTTCTTTGGCTGCATTTTCTGCTGCTTTACAGCTTCACTCTCGGACAGAATGGCGTCCAAAATGGAAGATGATCTGAGCTGTCTGGTCTGCCATGAGGTCTATAAAGAGCCGGTTATCCTGTCCTGCTGCCACAGCTTCTGTAAAAACTGTCTGCAGAAATGGTGGAGGGAGAAGGAGGACAGGGAGTGTCCAGTTTGTAAGAAGGTATCTTTAACTAGAAACCCTCCCTGTAACCTGGCGCTGAGAAACCTGTGTGAGGCGTTCTTGCTTGAGAAAGGTCAGAGACCTTCAGAGGATCTCTGCAGTCTGCACTCGGAGAAACTCAAACTCTTCTGTCTGGACCATCAGGAGCCAGTTTGTGTCGTCTGCAGAGATTCAGAGCAACACAGCGAGCACAGATTCAGACCAATCAATGAAGCTGCTGGAAACCTCAAGAAGACGCTTCTGGAAACTCTGGAGCCTTTAAAGAGCAAGTTAAAGGTTTGTGAAGGAGTTAAAGTGAAATCTGTTAAAACCGCAGAACACATTCATGCCCAGGCCCGACACACAGAGAGGCAGATTAAGGATGAGTTTAAGAAGCTTCATGAGTTTCTAGAAGAGGAAGAGGAGGCCAGGCTGTCTGCACTGAGGGAGGAAGAGGAGCAGAAGAGTCAGAGGATGAAGGAGCAGATGGAGGCTCTGAGCAGAGAGATAGCAGCTCTTTCAGACACAGTCAGAGACACAGAGGAGCAGCTGAGAGCTGGAGACGTCTCATTCCTGAAAAACTACAAGGCTGCAGTGGAAAGAGTCCAGCAGCGCCCCCTGCTGGAGGATCCACAGCTGCCCTCAGGAGCTCTGATAGAGCAGGACAAACACCTGGGCAACCTGAGCTTCAACATCTGGAACAAGATGAAGAACATGGTCTCCTACAGTCCTCTCATTCTGGACCCAAACTCTGCTGGATCAAACCTCATCCTGTCTGAGGATCTGACCTCAGTGAGAGATGGAGAGACACAGAAAGTTCCAGAAAATCCAGAGAGGGTGGGCCTCCGCTCTGTCCTGGGCTCTGAGAGTTTTATCTCAGGGACTCACAGCTGGGACATCGAGGTTGGAGACAATCAGAGCTGGTTCCTGGGTTTGAT
>RPOG01001069.1:32065-138804 GCA_008086565.1 Thalassoma bifasciatum | reverse complement strand
GACATCTTGTTTCCAAAATCACTGGACTTAATTTTTTTATTCAATATTTTTTTCCAAACATTACACGGAATCTTTAAATGATACAGTATATATACATACACTTATGTGTATTTATTTATCTAAAAAGTTGAGGGCCATTGGACAATGCAGCTGTGCGTTTCAAGACAGGGTTGCATTTGGACGTTTTTGTGTACTGAAGAAATCCACACATGGGGGGTAATAATCACCAGTTATTGAACAATATTAGACTACAGTGCCATCAGTGGTCGCCTTACACCAAAGCGAGTTTGGAGAGTAGACTGTGCAGGAGCTGCCGGGTGAGTGGCACAATGACGGTCAAGAATGAAAACGTGGAGAGCAGCAGAATCTTCCTCCATAGGAAGCAGTGCAGTGCAAAATAAATGATACCAGCTTCATGACTGAACTGACTACATACACTACTAATGGCAAACAGCACCGTTTTAAGTGTACCCAGAGACAATCTATTTTTGAGGGGGGTGGGGTCATACATGTAAGTCCTACTCTGTATTCCTGTAAGGTGGAAAACAAATATACTGTAGAAAGGTTTAGAAACACTGATAGACTGCTCTTAAACCAGATTACAATTCTCCAGCTGTGTACACAGGCCAACAGTACGATGCTAAGTTTCAGAGTCACAAGGTGCTTCTTGTAGAAACTGAACAATCATTTTCATTACAGATCTTTGGTACAAACCACCTACGTGATCCTATCTGCTGAACATCACAGAACCAAGCAGCTCCAAGTCGACATCTGAAATTCTCAGTTGTTTTTTTTGTTTTTCTTACCAAGTGATGGAACATAGAAGTGAGCAGGTGGACAACAGAAACAGGGATTTTCCAGTTTTACCTGATACAATGAAAGAATGCACCGGGTGCTGCACTGGGCAGGTGTAAGTGATCTCCTCCCATCTGAACTACACCGCGTGTTTTTTCTTGGTACGACAGGTGGAAGTTGGTCAGGGAGAGGGATCCCTTAGGCCAAGCATGAACAACAGCATGTTCAAGCACTGGAGGGAGTGAGGGTGGCTGGGTCAGATGGTTCCGGTCAGATGGGAGATCGTCAGTGTCACAGACAGATACGTGTGGCCTCTACATCATCCCCAACTGCATTAGCGTGTTGGCGTACGCCATGGGCTTGACATTCGGATGAGGCTGTGAAAAGGAAAAACAAATATGAAAAACACGTCAGGACTTAAAAATACTCACAAAGTTTTCAGGCTGGGCTGCTAATCCATAAGTTTTTAGACGTAATAATACATTTATTCACAACATCTGTTTATTTATAGACACAAAGTCCTGGTTTAAGTAAATCACACTTTAACTACCCCACCAAGAAAAAGAGGAATAGAAACATTTTTTGTCTGCATTTTTTATAGATCAATATATAGACAGATAGCCTTTATGGTCATTATGCAATTGTACGAGAAATTTAAAAGCTTCCCTTAAAGTGCAACAATAATTTAAAAAAGGAAGAGGAAGCTTGCTTAAGTCTTTGTATGGGTCAATGACAAAAAGAGGGTCTAAAAATGTATTTTTAAAAAGTTCTTTGAAAGTGGATAAAAACATATTTCTGAGTGAAGAATTATGTTTTCTAACAGATTTCAGTAGTTGACCAACATTTCAAAGTTTTTAGGTTCATTATTTTTTAGTATTTTTAATTTGAGCACCCAAAAATGTCAGGTGGCGCAACCAAATATATGAAAATATATTTATATGTTCCTGTTATTTTTTCTGTGTGAAATTATTGGCAAGTATCTCTCAAGTGTCTGTAGTGACTCATACATTTTCATTTTGTGTGTTTCATTTCTTTTATTTGTGAATAAGATAAATAATTTGATGTTAAAATANCACTGTATTTTTAATTTCCATTTACAATAACTGACATTCAATTTTTAGAGTTTAATTACTGTGGATACTTGTCAGGACGGTTGCACCACCTGACATTTTGGGGGTTTGAGGAACCAAAACACAAAAAAACATGTTATATTTTAATAGTTTAAAGATGTGTTCAAATAACACAGGTTTCATAGAATAAAGAAATACATGTGATGAAATACTCAATTCATGATGGAAGGAAATATTGCACTTGGACACAAAAAAAGGGGACGTCACGACATTGACCCACATACAGAGTGTGCAATATACAGAAACATGCATAAATACAGGTATATATACAGATTATTGCAATGTGTGAATAATAACCACAATCTTTTTTTTCTTTTGTGAAATAAACAGTTTAATTTTTAAATTGACCTCCACTAAACGACTGAAGTGTCACTTAGAGTTTATCATATGAAATTTCATCCAACTACTACAAATAGTAAGAAAAAGTCTCATAAAATGCTAATTTAGAAAGAAATTAATTTCTCATAAATATCCAGGGGATTGAACAGTTTTGATTTCTGTAAGTTTGCCACAAAATAATGAGCAAAGTTATTTCAACTAAGGCAAATAGTGAATGAAATGCAACTTTGTTCATCTTGGTTTTTGTTTGTCTGTATGCATCGGGGCAGAACTCTGCTGTGTACAATACAGAGAGCAGAGGAGAACTGTGAATGTGCAACCATTACACAGAATTAACATCCTGAGGCTATTTAGTCCGTTAAATAAAAGAATAGGGCTAGTGAACTACGCTGCATGTCGTTTTAGGATGTAATCAATCTTTGAAAATTTAATAACCAATTCATACTTGTCCGTTGTCCGAATTTTGATCCACCACCCTTCTTAGCTATCGCAAACTTCATTAATGAACAGTCAGTTTTGACACTGAACTAAAGGCCACGTGATGTTTCTGTTACAACATTCAAAGAGCTGATGTTGTATTTAAACATTTATTGATGGTAAATCCTTAAAAACTTAAAGAGAAGGATACTGACCACAGCAGTGAACTGGTGGAATTCTGGCTTGAGGTCTGATCCCCTGAGGTGGATATATGCTCCTTTGTTTCCCATCTGATCACTGAGGGAAAGAGGAGGAGAACAAACAGTGAGCATCTTCAAAAACAGCCGAGTCATGGTCCCGCTGACGGCCGACATGATGACGTACCAGTAGTTGGGTGCTGAGAACACGGTGATGCACTTCCCTGAGTGAGTGACCTCGTAGCCCTCAGCTTTGACCTCATGACTCCGCACGATGAAGTCCAGCTTGTTCTGTTCCAGGAAGCGCTCCGTCACGTCCGGCCCAAACTGACAGCTCACTCCTCGCTTGCTGATCGACCGCCCGTTCTGTGCGACAGAGGAGAAGAAACACGTTATCTCCTGATCAGATACAGAGGTGGTTTCACGTTCCAAGAGCTTTGTTTTGAACTGACCTGAGGCTGTGGATCCGACCAGAGGAGGTCACACATGGGACCTGTGAAGAAGCAGAAGAGTGTGTTAAAATCATTCACACGATTCTGTCCGACTCTCTGTGGGTTTGAAGTTCAACTGTACCTGAGTCTGGAGGCTGTCTGTTCCTGTCAATCTTCCTAAGATCATCCAACGTGACACCGTCTTCACTGAACAGTCCACCGTGCATTACCTGAGAAGCAGAAGTTTATCAGTGATTTATGAACAATCAGGATGCACGATACCAGGAAAAATGACTCGTCACTGTTTCCTTCTGTTTGGCTGAATTCCCCCTGAAGTGATAATATCACTCTCACCAAATCAACTGTCTCTCTCTTTCTTCTTCTGTGAACACTATTTGTGTTTCCAAAGAGTCTTAAACATGTTGATATTTGTTAATTATTAATGTTGATCGATAATATTTCCTGACAGTGATTCTTCTCACATCAGATCAGACCTCCTACTTACACACTCCTGCTCAGAGGTTCATCATTTAAGTTTCCCTTAGCAACCAAATAATATTCCAGGATATTTATCAAATCTGTGAACATGCTGCGCTGCTGCTCCTGCGCCTGCGCACCAGAGTCAGAGAGACAGTGGTTCACACACAAACTGAGTGTAAATGACCTGAAATCTGTTATTTGTTCGGTTATTTTATTTATGGTACTTTATTTTGAAAGTCTGTGGGCGGAAGAGATGACCGCAGCAAAAGGAAGCAGCTTGAATGAATGGAGACAGATATCTTTTTTTTTTTTTACGCACAGAAAGGAGGAAGGATCGTGTCTTTTTTCAACAAAAATTGACTTTTATGGAAATATTTTAGCGCCTAGCTGGAAGGGGAAAAAAAGGTACTGTGTTTGTTGTGTTTTATTTGCACTTTGTGTTTATAATTGTCAACTCCTAACGGCTAACTGTTAGCTATGTTTATCTATTAGAGCTAGTTGTGTGTTATCACTCTGTTCTGTAGCTTTTACGGTGGTTGAGGGAGAAAAAGGTGTTTTCGTTCAAGAAAGGAGAACACGTGGACGAAATACAAGGCTCCTGAAACATCTGTACGCTTGTAATTTCTGGCTGGGGTTCGCTACACTGAGCAGATGCACAGTAGCTCATAGGGTTTGTCCACCTCTTGCATTTTACCTTTTTTGTAGGCTTGAATAATCTTTTCCCAGAGATGTGAATCAATGAAAAGTGATGCTTAGAGACATTTCTAGAGCAAGCACAATATATTTTGAGAGGAGGTTCTGCCTTGAAATGAGAAAAAGGGTGGGAAGCAAAGCAAACTTTAAGCAACTTGGACATTAAACTTTGACTGTTTCAAGTAGCAAGGTAGCTCATGAAGTCATACAGAAATGACATATAAAATGGGTGCTCAGAAGATCCAAACTAATGGCGCTTTTCCACTATACAATTCCAGCCCTACTCGGCTCGGCTCTACTCAGTTTGGTTACCTTTTCCTCTAGCCCGACTACAGACTCACGGTGGGCGTGGATCTTATACCACAGCTGCGCTAAAGTGCTGCGCAGAAGTGTGTGCATGTTCATCTATAACGCCACACAAACATAATTTTGTACTAACATATGTGCCACCGTGGTCTTTAAAGGAAAAAAAAAAGCTTTCAAAAAATTTCATTAAAGCAATACAGCGGCTCAATGTCGGGCGGCATGACAACGGAGGTGAACAACAGCCTCGTGCTGCTGCACGCAGAGGGAAACGAAGCTTACCGACATTAACTCTTCACTGGACCCTTTGAGATCACTTTGATTTTTGATTTTTGGGCCTGGTATAGCAGAGATTTTTTGTTGATCAATCATTCCTCTTTGAACTGGTTTTCCTTTTTGGTTCCCTGTGGATTAATGGACTGATTGGTGCTTAAAGACTCTCGTGGCAGACAGATCACTCCTGCACCGACGAACTTTGATTTAATTTAAAAGACTCTTTAAAGCCAACTATCTTTGCTGTTAACTTCTTTTTGGTTTAAAAAGGACTTTTAACTTATTTAGGAATCATGAAGGAGCATTTTAAGGCTGTATTTTGTCTTCATTCAGTCTGGTTCTGTGCCGTCAGGTTTAAATGTCATTAAAAACCTGTCGCAGACTTATTTGTTTGCCTCTTGTAAATGATTCGTACAGAGTCTTAAGCTTCCGTGAGGACATTCTCTGACCAATGAGTGACCGGCAGTCCGTCCACGTCACCTTTTAGTATCGGCTTTACTCGCTTGGAACCAGGGTAGAGTTGGTACTAAAAACTGGCGTCTGCCGTGTAGTACCGCGCGAATGGAAACGCAACACAAACTGGGTAGAGGCGAGTAGAGTAGGGCCAAGGCGAGTCAGTGGAAAAGGGCCATAAGAGCTGAAAAACAAACTGACTGAGGACAAAGCTGAACAGAGCACAGATCTGGAAGCTGCTGCCTTTAACCTTGAAAGAGTTAAATAAAACACCTTATCGATGGCCAAAGTGCAAAACCTCCCTATCTGTACTTTGTGAAGCAAAAATACTTAGTCTGTATTGCATAGACAATCAGTAGAGATAACACAATAGTTTAGTAATACAGTCCAAAAACAGTGTACCATGTATTGAGTATACTTAAAAAAATAGCCTTCTGAAGGGAAGCAAGAAGTTTTCTTTCATTTTCTCAAAAAAGTGAATTTTTCAGATAGGAGGTTTTGCACTTCGGCCATTGTTATGTGATATTAACTATAAGAAAACTGTCAGATTGTTTAAATCCCTGCGATTCTCCACTCAAATTCACCGCTCCCTCTCTCTCAGTCGCTCAACTACTCATGCTGCACGTCACTCTGCCTGACCCTGATAACATGCATCAAGCATGTAATGAGGTCAAATATATGAATGGATGCTAGTAATGTGATCCTGCTCATATCGCGGTGACGATACTGAAATGATGTATTGTGCAGCCTTAATAGAGAGCATTTCATATTGAAGAGGTTTATCATTACAGGCTTCACAGACAACAGTCTTACGTCCAGACTCTGATCATTTTTGGTCACGACATCTCAGAATAAGTAAAATAAGAAAAATTCAAACATGCACAAGGTAGTTTTCTCTCCCGTATAAGGGTCAATGACCTGACATCCCTTTTTTTGTTTCCAAGTGCAATATTTCCTTCCATCATGAATTGAGTATTTCATCACATGTATTTCTTTATTCTATGAAACCTGTGTTATTTGAACACATCTTTAAACTATTAAAATATAACATGTTTTTTTGTGTTTTGGTTCCTCAAACCCCCAAAATGTCAGGTGGTGCAACCGTCCTGACAAGTATCAACAGTAATTAAACTCTAAAAATTGAATGTCAGTTATTGTAAATGGAAATTAAAAATACAGTGGCATTATTTTATGCTTGAACCTTTTTAAATAAAACATTCTTTGCAAATAAAAATAATTTAAAGCTGTTGAGAAATGTAAAAAACTTGTGTCCCGTAATTTTCACCTTGTCAAATGTCAGGGTGGTGCAACCGTAACATTAGACTTTTATTTTAAAGTGAAGAGAATAAAACAGGAAACAGGAAACTGCATCAGCCAGAGGAGCCCAAATGACATTTGTGACCAAGTGGAAAAGTTTGTAGATTTCTCTGAAATACTGATAAAAAAGGTTTTTTCACTTCATTGGTGACTGGAACAATTTCCATGTCAGGTGGTACAACCAATGTAATAATGTGAAATGTTATTTTAACATCAAATTATTTATCTTATTCACAAATAAAAGAAATGAAACACACAAAATGAAAATGTATGAGTCACTACAGACACTTGAGAGATACTTGCCAATAATTTCACACAGAAAAAATAACAGGAACATATAAATATATTTTCATATATTCGGTTGCGCCACCTGACATTTTTGGGTGCTCAAATTAAAAATACTAAAAAATAATGAAGCTAAAAACTTTGAAATGTTGGTCAACTACTGAAATCTGTTAGAAAACATAATTCTTCTCTCAGAAATATGTTTTTTATCCATTTTCAAAGAACTTTTTAAAAATACGTTTTTAGACCCTCTTTTTGTCATTGACCCATAAGCGTCCAATAACGCTTCAGTCAGTTCTTTAAAGTTTAGTAAAGCAAGTTCACACATTTGGTGTCTTCTCAGCCTCTTCAGACTGGAACAAATCAGAAATCAGATGCTGTGATTTCTTACCAGAACTTTGCTGTTGATACATTGTGCAAGAGGCAGCCACTGGAAGACCTCGCTGAACAGCTGGAACATCTGGGCCGTGTACTTGGCTTTGACTTCCCCTTCAAATCCGTACATCTGGTTCATGTTGTCCGTCTCATGGTTCCCTGTTTGTAGAAATATTCTGGTCAAATAATCCTGCATAGAAAGCTGCGTGTGTGTATTGATAGATACTGAAGCAGTAGAAACTGAATGAGATGTTGACATGAAAAAAAGCGAGTGTGTGACATTTAGTGTTGTGCTCTGGACTTTACCACAACACAGGTATTAAAATATGACATGTCAGCAGCACACAGGTGATGCACAAGCCCAGTGTAAGTGCTCTCACCCCGGAGCAAGTGGAAGTTGTTGGGGTAGAGCAGCTTGAAGCCGAAAAGGGTGAGAATGACCTCTAGAGAGAAAGAGCCGCGATCCACAAAGTCACCATTAAACAGCTGGATCCGGTGGTTAAGCAACGTGACGCACAAGTTCTTCTGGACACAAAATGGTGGAAGCAGGGAGGATGACTGCACTGAACACAAATCTGACTCAAAGCTGCGAAAAGAAAGGATACATAAGGGTTGCTTTCGGAGGGGAGGCCGTTCAACTTGAAGATGTTGAGGAGGTCGTAGAACTGCCCGTGAGTGTCGCCACAAATAGTTATTTTTTCTGCCTGTTGTGAGGAGGAACAGAAGGGCAGAGTTGGTTTTAAATAATGTGACAGGAACTTTTATAACTTGCTTTAAATATCATGAATCACCTGCAAAGCTCTCACCTCTTTTAACTTTATCTCCACAAGACTTGGTAGTTTTGATAGAACGTCTTTAACCTGCACCAAAATCTGAAAGAGAACAAGAAAGTTAACAACAGTGACCATGTTTACATCAGCAGCAGCTTTAGCTCAGCGGTAAAGTCACGGGGCAAACTGGTCTTGTCTGTGTTTACATGCAGGAAAGTGAATCAGATTTCTGACTGTGAGCGTCTCACTGCGTTTCAATAGGCGGCACTGTGTCCTTTTTTGATAAGTGAAGCTGGGTATCACATTCGGTTCGTTATATCAAAAGAGGACACAGCATTCTGAGGACAATAGCTAATGGATGCAGCTGTAGCTCTTTATACTCTGAAAAATATCGATACTGAAACGCCGTATCCGGATACGATACTTTGAAAGTTAAAAGAGTAATACCTCAGTAGAACAGTGTGAAATTATGTTATAACTTGTAATTATAAAAACGTATTTCTTATTAATGCAATTAGTGAAAACGTGATTGCCTTGTTTTTTAAACTTCTGATTGTTTTATTATTTTATTGAATTGATTATTTATGTGGGGTTCTGTTTTTCATGTTAATAAAAATGTATTTTACGCCTTTCTAATTATTTGTCATTTTTTATTCTGTAGTATCGAAAATGGTATCGAGTATCGTATATTTTCCTGAGCATCGGTATCGAGTTTGAAATTTAAGTATTGTGACAACCCTACATGTATGTGCCATGGTGTTATTTTGCTGCGTTGGAGCACTGCAACCTTATTTTTCATAGTCATCTATTTCCTATTACAGCTGAAATTTGTTTGCGCTAAATGTCGAGGCATACTGCGACCTGCTGAATCCAAGCTCATGCCAATACCCAGAGTATTATCTTTCTTTATTTTTTTACCTTATTATTAGTATTGTGTGCATACGTCAACTGCGCGGGCTGCCTGTTACAACTGCTGCTGTTTGTTTCCCAACTTTTTGTACTTTACACCTTTAATCTTATCTGTCGCTCTTAGCTTTTTGCGAGCAACTTGGGCCCTGTTTGCACGACAAAAGCTTCACAGCGTTTCACCTGAAAACGCAAAAAAACAGTGCGTTTGAAAGTGAATGCTTGGGGACTTAAAACATTGTGGTGTGCATGTCAGGACTGTAGATGGCAATATAAGTTTACACAACACCGGTTTCAAGGCTGAAGTAGAGGTGAGCCAATCATCTGGAGTTTAAACTACAACTACAACTAAAAACTTGTTCTCTGATTGCAGAAAAAGTGCAATAAATGCACATTTTGTTAGTAGGCAGTCAGTAGATTCAGCAGCACAAGAAAACAGTAGGTCGCTGTTGTTGTTGTTGTTGTTCAGTTAGCACATGGCACATTGTGGGTTTAATACGCTGGCGCAGAGCTTCCACCATCAGAAATGGCGTTTTCAAAAGTTTGTGCTTTAGGTCGGCTGAAACGCAACAATATTTTTATGTTTCACCCTCAAACCGTTGAGAGTTTCTGGATTTTTTTTTCATTATGCAATCAAGCATTTTTCCCACGCTGTCGTGGCAACCCTGCATTGTTTACAGTGGGATCACCTGATCAATGTAAATATTGCTTTTCTTTTCGTACGTACTGCTTATTTTGTACTTCTTGTTTATACCATAGCTTATTTTACATCTTCTGTCTCATTCATCTTCTAGCTATGGTAACACTGAATTTCACCCTGGAATTAATGAAGTATTTCTGATTCTGATCTCTGTGTCAGTCCAGCTTAATTTTGTCCAGTCTCTGTTGGACTAAACTGTTAACATGTATTTGAATATCTTGATCTCACACGGCCAAGGCTCATGGTCCAATTCTCAAGCTGCACGTAAACATGTTAGTAAAGGATGTTTTCTTCAGTGGGTGTCCAGTATTTTACAAGTTTACCTGATAAGCACACTTTCTGTGTAGTTTCTTCTGGTCCTGGAACCACTCCATCATCTCCTTCATGAACGTCAACGTGACTTTGCCGTCTTCAAGCTTAGGGCCAACGTAGTCATCCTCGATCGCTGTGGGACAAATTAAAGAAGATTCAGATAGAAAATAATCATTTGAGACAGAAGCTTTTGACGTCATTGCTTGTTTTATAATGAAACTATGTACTTACTCATGTTTTCGATGTCCAGAGAGTCAACGACAGACTTTTTTGTCTCATCGCTGGCGATGGCTCTCTCGAAAGCCTTCTGTTTCACTATCTTGTTACATTCTTGATACTTCATCCTCGCGTCCTTGTCGTTCGGTCGAACCCTCACTACCTGTCAGGGGAACAGGGAAACGATGAGAATGACCACAACAGTTAATCATCAACCAGCTGCACAGAGCAGGATGTTAAGTGTCATAAAATGCAAACAGAGTTTGAAGCTTTCAGAGTAAAGATGATCTATAACCTTGTTTATCTTTCAAACTGCATGAGGACGACTGTTAGAGTCTATACATCTCTCAGTCTAAAAATAGACGAGGATTTATCTTGTAATTGTCGGAGTCAGCTCTTCATGTCTGATGTCACGGTGCTTAGTTGAGTTTGTGTAACAAATTGTTCTCTCTGTGGAGGAGCTTTAGAGGACTTTATCATCACAGCCTTGGTGTATTTATGTTGCTTAATATAAAAACTGAACAAGAAACAAGAGAAACCAAATCAGCTGTGGAATGAGAGCTCACACTGTGGATTTGATTGGTTGGATTAAAGGATGATCTCAGTGTTAAACTGAACTAACAGACAGAATGAAAAGTCTTTCCTTCAATTTTCATTCTGGCACATGAACAAGAGCAGGAACTTCTGAACAAAGATGCTTCACTTCATACTAGGGCTGAACGATATGCAAAAATAATGTAATTGCAATAATTATTCCCTATATTGCATCGGTATTTTTGTGCGACTATTTCCAGGTTTCCATCTTCTCTGTTTTTAAACAAACATTGTCAGACATGAACAGTTAAATTAATTAAAGCACAACAACAACCAACAACTACTACTTGTGACTGCTTTTTGTCCAATTTACTCCCTTTTCACTTCTTTTTTGCCACTTTTGGACCATTTTTTGATACCTTTTGACTATTTTCCAGGTTGAATCCCAATTTTCTTGCCAATTTTTGACACTATTTACTCTTTTCTGCCATTTATGGGCCATTTTTTTTCAAACAAACTGACTATCTTCCAAGTTTCAGTCCATCTGTCTTGCCATTTTTTGTTGACTTTGGCTATGTTAATCTCTTTTCTCCGTTTTTTTTTTGTTGCTTTTTGGCCATTTTAGTCACTATTCACTCTTTTTTGCCACTTTCAGCCCATGTATTTGCTACTCTCTGAGTATTTTCCAGGTTTTCTCCCAATTTTCCTGCCAGTGTTTGTTGCTTTTTGGCAATTTTTGTCTCATTAAACTTTTTCTTTTTTTAACTTTTATCAATACTCTTTGCTGTTTTTGTCTCTCTTTACTGCTTGGATCGTTTCTTTTGTAACGGTAGTTTTTAACAGTTTGTCTCTTTGGTTGAGTAACTCTGGTGTAGAACAGAAAACTTCTGCTGTAAAAGCTGTATCTGATGTTTTGACACATTTCAGATTTTAGAAATATTGCACTTTCTGTGATTAGAATATAGCAACAGGACATTTAGTGATTTAATCTAATTTGTGTTTAATTGCCCCACCCTCCTTCTTACCGTCTCGTAGTCTTTGAGTGCAGCCTTAAACTTGCCCAGCGCCATGTTGGAGGTGGCACGCCGGTAGTATCCCTTTATGTAATTCTTGTCGATCTCCAGGGCCTTCGTGGCGTCAGCCAGGGCGTAGCCATAGCACTCTGTGCGCAGGTATGCCAGGCTGCGGTTGCTGTAGTAGATGGCATTGGAAGGGTTGACCTCCAAGGCCTCTGAGTAGAACTTGATCGCATTTTCATAGTCCTTTTCTGAAAGAGAACAACACGTTAATATCGTACAGAAAAACTAACATGAGCTTCTGAGACCTTCTTCATCTTAGTTAGATAATTAAACAGCAAACTCTTCAGTTGTTATATTGTAAAATGTCATTTATGATCAGAAACGAACATAAAAAAAATCCTGTTTTTCTTCAAATCAAACACAAAGAGCTGTGCATGAGCAAATATCCAGAAGAATCCAAAAGAAGTCGTCACTACTCTGTGATTATTTTTCCTCTATATTACAACCGGAATTCATTGTGTGATTATTTTTTGGTCCCCGATCTTATGTGTTGTTGATTTCACCTGCTATAATGAAGGGAATGATACCTTCAGTTGTCATTATTCTTGTTTTTTTGAATAAGAAAATCCCAGCTCAAAACACATCTTTTTTGAAATGCTTTAAAGTGTTGATGATGCTGTTTTCTGTTTTTTAATTTTTGGAGATGTATTTTGCTTATTTGTTTGTTTGTCTGTTTGATTAATGTGTCTTTTATTTCTGCAATCAGAAAAGTGTCTGAGAATTTTGAAAAGCGCTACAAAAACTAAATTTATTGCCATTATAATTATTATTATGGGGAAGAAAAGCAGGATTTTTGTAAATAAAAAAAAACAAAAAAGAAATTTGTTTGCTCTGCACAGGTACGTCTCAAAAAAATCAGAATTTCAGAAGGTGAAACCCAGATATTATAAAGCTTCATTATACAAAGAGTGAATTATTTTAAGCCTTTATTTCTTGAAATGCTCATGATTATAGTTCACAGGTAATACAAAGCAAAAATTTAGTGTCTCAGTAAATTAGAATATTACATAAACTTAATAAAAAAGGACATTTTTGCCCCATTAACTCAAGTTTTTCCCACTTGTCATCACTTTGTTTGTTTCTCTAGCAAAGGTAGTTTGAGTAACAGAAAACATCTACTGCAAAAAAAAAGATGTATCTGGTTTTATGACACACTTCAGGTTATAGAAATATTGCACTGTCTGTGATTAGAAAATTACAAATAACAGCTCAGCTCTACTAAATAATCCTATTCCACGGAAGTAGTCACAGTTACTGTTTCTGCACAGCCATCAAGACTCTGTGACACCGACTATTAGCAGCCAATATGACTGCCATGACGAAAGTTATTTTTATACTCGCTGTATGTGGGAGGAACCGCTGAAAGGTGCATTTAGTATCAAACACAGATCACAGTTCTTTCCTTTAGTAAGAATCTATCAGGAAATTTAGTACAAAGCTGATACAACAGCATTTCTCTGTGAGTTTTAAAACTGAATTTATGACCCACTGCTTTTAATAACTGTTCACCACTTTGACACAATTATACAACAAACACATGAGACCACTTTTTGTTGTCTCTGAGCCATTATCACATGCTCCTGCTCCACCAGACCACGAGCTAGGGATGGGTATTTCAAAAACACCATTTAACAATCACAGGAAACTATTAAATGATTAATTGAAGAGCCGCTCCCTCTCGCTCTCTACACAAAGTCTTTCTCCTCTTATGTTGCACTGGTTTGCAAATCATGCACTTGAAGATTCTGACCACTAACTGTGACTCTGCAATTTTCTCTGGTTGTGAATCTCACCCAGCACCTGTTTTACTGTGAAAGCTCACGGTAAAGTTACGGTAAATAAAGAACATGACTCTTGGAATGTTAGAAAATCATGATTCAGCCCTGACAAGGACATATTAAGGGGTGTTGCAGTATTTGGCACTAAGATGTCAGCAGCAGATTTCTGTCGTCCTGTAAGTTTTAAGGTGGGGCCGACATGGACGGAGCTCGATGTGCAGAACATCACAGACGCTCAGTTTTATGAGATTTTGGAGACGGAGTCTTTCACCAGCAGCCGCTCCTTCCTTCACCACTGCTCTGACTCATCAGTGTGTCAGCCAGAGTATAACCAGACTCTGCAGAAAGCAAAACCTTAACAGACTAACAGCACTTTGAAAATACAAGTCCTGTTATGAGCTGTGGCTCTGTGGTGGCAGTTTGCACAGCTGAAGTGTCTCTGAGCATGACGCTGAACCTCAAATTGCTTGTAGTGAGATGTAAAAAAATGACTATTTTGCAGCCATCAAGTGTGAAGTTTCAGGTAAATGTTTCAAGACATTGGTGTGTAATTCTCTCTTCCTAGTTTCACTTCTTTGCTCTCTGCTGGTGCTCCTCTCACTCCTCACTAGGGATGAGTATCCAGAACCTAATATTGTTAAATATCATAAGCCTTTTTGCAAACATTCCCCTTATTGATTCTGTAGAGCAGGGGTTCCCAAACTTTCCCACCCGTGACCCCCAAAATAGCAGCGTTAGAGACTGGCAACCCCCTGCTGTGGTACAACACTCATGGGCCAATCCAAAAACATACAAAAACAAAGATAAACCCTGAAATGTCAGTAACATTTAACGTTAAGCCCCGTTTTCACCAAGCGGATCGGGTCGGTTTGTCTCGGTACGGCATTTTGTAGCGTTTCCATAGACTAAAAGCGGGACAGGTCCCCTTATAAGCAACCCATTTAGCTCCACTTTTCAGTACCCTTCTGTTGGGTGCCAAGCCGCTCCAAACCGGCCCCAGGGGTGGGGCTATAATCACAGCGGTAGTTGATTGGTTAAAAGATCGGTAACTTCCCGTGCGGCAGCGGTAATAAAGAACAACACACAACCCCGCGCGCAGCCTTTCCTGAAACAAAGCTTCATTACATGCTGATCACAAAGTAGAAGAGTTGCTGGATGTCCTCCATCTTTCTTTTTGTTTACAATGCCATAAATTTCTTTTCCTTGTATTTATTCGCGGGGTAGACTGTGTAGCGCTCAGAGCGCTGCAGTGACGTCACGCGTTACGTAGCTGACGCGGCTCTCGACATCCGGCCCATCCAGCAGGGTACGGCTGGCTGTGGAAACGCGTACAGGATCAGGTTTTACTGATCTGACCCGTACCAAACTGTACTGATCCGTAACAGACCGCCTGGTGGAAACGAGGCTTTAGTGAATCCTGGTTGTGTCCTACCAGTGCTCATCTACCAACTCCAACCTCACCTGGCTCTTCATTTTATTGATAGACTCTCAGGTTTGAACAGATCACATCATAAACAACTTAATCTGCGTTTGGCTGCATTTTCTCTCCGAATTTTTTTTTTCTTTTACTTGTTCCAAGCAATTCATACCTCAATTCAGACACAACCACACTGCAAAAACGGAAATCTAAGCAGTCATTATGTCTTATTTGTATTAAAAATTGTCTTATTGTTCTTCATTTGAGCCACATTCACCAGACCAGGTCATGAAAATGTCTTATTTCAAGTTTTTTTAAGACAAAAATTAGGTGTAAATTGCTTGCAACAAGTCAAAAAAATCTGCCAATGGGAAAAGACGAATTCGCCCGGGAAGTTTCTTGAAATTAGAAAGATGTCTTAAAACAAGAATCTTTTATCTTATCCCATTGGCAGATTTTTTTTTTTTACTTGTTACAAGCAATTGATGCCTCATTTTTGTCTTTAAACAACTTGAAATGAGACATTTTCCAGGACTTATCAGTAGAATGTAGCTCACATCAAGAATAATAAGACAATTTTTAAATAGAAAATAAGACACAATGACTTTCTTAGATTTCAGTTTTTGCAGTGTGACATTACAATCATATAAATCTAAGATGTTTCCAGCAGAAAAACTCAGGTCCTGCTTCTCTTTTGAACTTTGCCACCCGGTGTTGTCATAGGGACTTTGTGCCGTAAATGACTTCACCGGGTCGTTCACGCAAACTGAGAAATAGCGTTTAGAAATAAATAATTTTGTTATTGATAATCTCATTTCTTATCTAAGATTACGGACGGGTTAATTTGTAAATGTGAGGCTATTTCAGGATGAGTTAAAAAGTCCTCACAGGGCCTTTAATAACGTGATGACACGGTTGATGTAAGTTGTCATAAAGGAATAAAAGAAGATTTGGTGTTGAATTAATAAAGAGAGAGAGGAAAGTGTGGTTGTTGGCGCAGTGGCTCCACATGCGTGTGTGTCTGCGGCGTGTTCAGGGCTCAGTGCAGTGAAATTAGCCGCTAACTTAGCTCCGTGTGTGAGTTTAATCCAATGAATGAGCTTTAGCCGCTTTAGCCGCTTTAGCCGTTAGCCTCGTTAACCGTTAGGCTCCGGTTTGCGCCGGTTTCAGCCGCGGCGTCAAAACACGGACTCGTCCATGTCTGTTCCTCACAGCAGGTGAAAGTGTCCGCCCTGACAGGTGTGTGACTTTACCTTTAAAGTATTTATTGGCCTTCTCCTTCAGCAGCTCTGCTTCATTACCTCCCTCCGCCATCTTCTTCTCACTGCCGGAAATTGTCTGGGACGCGGCTTCGCCATTGACGACGGGGCGGGGGAAGGAAAAGGTCGCAAACGTCGCGAGCTCTATGCGCGAGCTCTGTGCGCGAGCTCCAGGAGAGTTTGAATTAACTTCAGAGATTTTTTTCTTAAAAGGTAAAACTTACAAATGAAGAATATAAAAATACACAGGAAAAACGAAAAAAAAAAAAAAAAAAAGACACCAAACACAGAACGTTATGGCCGGTATGGAGCCCCAAAAGAGTCACAATTAAATAAATAAAAACAAAAATTTGAAATAAATACCATTTTGATAAATATATAAAAAGGCCATTTAATTGTGAAGTAAGTAAATATTATGATATATTTTTTTACATATATTTCATAATATTTATCTCAATAATTTCATACATTCATATTTATTCATTTAAAGAAATTACTTTTTATTTGTTTTCCAAGCTTGTGTAAAAGTATTTTTTAAAAAAAACCCCACACACAAATTTACAAAGTCAATTTTTATTTCATTACTACGGAAGAGGATAAGGGCCACTGAGAAAAAAAAAAAATCTCAAAAAAAAAAAAGTCAGAATTCTGAGTTTAAAGTCAGAATTCTGACTTTTTTTTTTTTTGAGATTTTTAAATCTAAAAAAAATAAAGTCAGAATTCTGACTTTAATCTCAGAATTCTGAGATTAAAGTCAGAATTCTGACTTTTTTTGGGGGGGGATTTTTTTTTTCTCAGTGGCCCTAATCCTCTTCCGTACATTACGTCCTTTTTTATTTCATAATATTGTTTTTCAGCATGACTCTTTAAGGGTTCCGTTGTCTATCAGCTCAAAAAAATAAAAAATGTACAACTTGCTGTGCTGAGATTTTCTGTTTTGCAAATATTAAATTTATATTTTTGAGATTAAAAAAAAAATGAAATTGTGAGTGAAATAGTCAAAATATTGAGAAAATAAAGTCTATATTTTGAGATTTGAAAAAAAAAAAATCTACATTTTGATAAACATCCGAAATGTTGGGGAAATCGAGGAAAAAAATTGAGATAAATAGTCGAAATTTGGAGGAAATAATGTTGAAATTTGAGCTCGAAACTAATATTTTGAGCAAAAAAGTAGAAATTTTAAGTTGATAGAACCTAAATTTTGAAATTAAAAGTCAAATGCGAAAAGTCATTTTCTTTCAATAAAAACCCGAAATTGTGGGATTTAAAAATTAAAAGAATTTGCAATATGAGCCAAAATGTTGCACAAAAAAGTCAAAATTTTGAGACGAAAAGTCAGAAATTGTGGGATGAAAAAATTTTTAGTCATATTTCATGGTATTTTATCTCATATTAAAAAGTTAATTAATCATAAATATGAGATATTGAGCCATTAAATTTGTTCATAAGTCTTAAATGTGGAGTTCTTAATAATATGAGATACTGTCTGATAATTATGAGATGTAATGTCATTTTTTAAAATTTCTTCCTTTTGTCTTTTTTATTGAAGGGAAATGGGCTCCCATGGCATTTTAAATCCCCAAGTAAAAAGGGAAAAATATTTCTAGTTGGGTTCTTTTGGTTTTATTGACCAGCAGAGGTCAGTGTTGACCTTCACTGAAGGTTACAAAGAGTATGTCAGAATGCTGATATGTTCATGTGAGGTTAACCAGAAAATGTTCAGTGAGTGAGTAATGTATTACAACCAAACCATTAGTTGGAGATTCAATTAATGATTCACAAGGGGGATTATTTTCCCTGGCTTGTCTGGAATAATGTCTTTATTATTATTACTACTTAGCAATAGCCTGTCATTAAGCCCTTACCTCTCTGACTAACTGAAATAACATCCAAATTAATTAAATTGTAGGGTTGAGTTACACACAAGTCAGAATCCTCTTTTGCTTTCTTCCAGATGCTTCTTGGCTGGGGGGGGGTTGTAGAGATGGAAGTTTCCTGCTGTCTGAACACAGCACTGTCAGCATCCAGCAACCACAGCTATCGTAGTAAAGGGACAAATACGGCACAGGTGCAAATATCCGCAACTTTACTCACCCACACATAGTATCTGACGCACCCCAGCCTCAAATAACCGGTTTGCAAAAAACGTCACGCAACCTAAACCAGAAAGACGTCAGAGCTAAAACACCTTTTCTTTACGCCAGAAAGTCTCCACTGTCTGAAATCTAAAGGTTCTGTGGCTTCAGTGAAACCAGGAAAGGGAATTCTGTCAGAAAGGAAAAGTCAACTGGATTTGACATAGAGGTTTGTGGTTTTTGTGTTTGGGTTAAGGTGGCTTGGGTTAGAAGTTCAGCTGAAAAAAAAAAGACATTCAAGAGACGCATGTGACACAGAGGATACAGCCTAGTCCAGTCTGCTGCCCTGACTCACAAGCGACATCCCGCAGTGAAGAGTAAGAGGCCAAACAGCCGGGTGAGTCACCCTGACCCCTGCTGAACACTTACCCCACAGTGTGAGTTCACTTTCTCTCAGCAAGATAACCTATGACTCGACACTCCTCTGAGCAACAACACGTCTAGATCTGTGATGCTTTTACTAGTAGCGCTGGAGGGAAGGAAAAAAAGAAAAATACCCACAACATGTTTGAGTGAGAGCGAGCTGACGTTACGGCCTCAGCCCCACATGAGAGTAAACGCAGACAGTGAGTGGGAGAGACAGTGTGGGAGGGAGAGAGGGAGAGAGGTAAGAGAGAGAGAAATCTGGCTCCCTGGCAGGACGGAGGAGGAGGAGGGAAATTGCTGCTCTCTCGGGTGTACGATGCATGAGCGTGGGCTTTGGAGGGGTCCTGAGAAAGTTAAAACAAACATGAAGAGAGGAGAACAGAAATATACGAGGGGAATGTGAGGGATGCTGCAAGAAACTGAAAGATACTGATGACACAGAGCCTGATATTTATGGTCCTGTTGCATGTAAGACCACTGGGCAGTGAGTGTTTTCAACCCACCCTCCCTCCCCTTTGACTCCACTGGTTTAACTATCATGTCAGACATTGCTGGTATTGTGTAAGAGCTGAAATAGCAACAACCCCCCTCCCTCTGCTGCTCCTCTCTATCCAAATAATTCACTAATGAGGGCATGACTTCAGGGGGTCCATGGGGGGTCGTACTTACTGAAACCATATGTTTTCTTTGCATGCAACTTCAAGTGAAATGAGAGATAATAACCTCATCCTCTCGGGCTCCACCCTGCCTTTCATTTCTCATTCCCAGCTGTCGTACTTGTGCTTGATTTAGACATTCGGTTCCTTCGTAATTCGGGGCATTTTTATGGCTGACAGCGTCTTTGAGTCATGAAGAAATCGCGGGGATTGCTCACATTTTACAAAAGTCTCTCCTCCACGTCTCCTGTTGATCAGTGCGGCCGTCACTCAGCATCCTGAAATGACACATTGCATGTTCACTGAAGTTCTTCGCTCTACAGCCGGAGTGAGAGAGTGAGCGAGGAGCTGGAAATTTTATATACATGGAAAAAGAAAGTGATGCATACCTGCTTCAAACTCTGCTGCTGGCTCTACCTTTCCACATTAAAACACGCTCTGTGCTCTCCTGTGTTTCTTGGACTCGTACCCACGGTGGTTAGAGGTTAAGACAGGAGGGGGTATAGAAAAAGATTGTGTTTAAATTTTGTTTGGCGTCTGTTTACAGTACTCGTGGGGCTGTGTAACATATAAAGTAACCTATTGTTACCTCGAGTGTGCGCTGTAAAATAAGCTCCAGGGTGATGTGAGTCCTTTTAGAGCGGAGTTATAAACAGTCTAAAACTCAACACATTGTTTTTGTTTATTTCTTTTAAGTCCCATTTTTAACTCTGCATTCAAACCCTGAAGCTTTTCACTGAAACAATAACTAACATGATGTTATGCTCTTTGCAGAACATTAAGTTATTTGCTCAAAGGCAATTACATGCTTGTCTTGTCCCACTGCACATTCTTTCATTGCATTATTTTATTTAAATGTGTAATTATTTTCTTCTTTTTGTACAACAGTTTTTTACATTTCTTATTTTTTTAATTACTTAATCTCTGTTTTTTTAAGTAATTTGACATTTTATGATTATTGATATTTTTCTTTGTGAATCTTAATCAATTAACTCTTTGAATGACCTTAAAAAAAATTCATAAAAAATATTTCCACACAATTAAATGGCTTTCTTTTAGCATTAAGCCATTTTGTGGTTCAACTTGATGCACTTGCGTAAGTTTAACTTCATTTATTTGGGTTTATTGAACTTATTTACAAGGTACAGCCATTTTACCATGAGGGAGGAGGGCACACAGTGGACATGAGACCATGTTGTACATGGGTGTATCACACGGGTCCAGCCAGTCAAAGCCGTAGAGCACAAAAAGCTGACACACACCGGCATGAACAGCCAGTAAAGACAGCTTGTGCCACCCGTGAGATTCATCCATGTACAGAAGGCTCTCATGTCCACTGTGTGCCCTCCACAGTCATGGTAACGAGGTATTGTAAGGAATTAAGTTCAGTTTCCAGTTCCAGGAATACCAAATTAAACAGCAAAGATACTAAGATTGTCTCTTGTTGCGTGGATAAACTCCAAAACATTACCTCACATTACTTTAAATATTCATGTTCCAAAAAAAAATCACCCTTTTTGGTATTTTGAAGCAATATTTTTTACTTCAATACTAGATACATTTGTGTGAAGACACTTATTTGAATTCTTATTGTTGATTTCAGGGATACAATTAAGCTAATTACTTTTCCCTAGATATATTATTCTCAGTTTAATTTTTTTTTTTTGCCCCTGCCCTTTAAAATATCTGTGCATGCCACTTCTCCAGAGACTCATGGGACTCAGGGATGTATTGTATGAGTGTAAAAGTCCATAAATGGGTGTTTTGCCTGGAGGCGACATCGTACCATGGAGTTAACAGGTAGAAAAAACACATAATGAAATTATTTAATGTCTGAAATGTGTGTGTTTCTGAACAGACCGAGTATCCACTGGCATCTGGTTCGTTTTGAATGCAAACGGTCAGTTTAGAGCTAATGTAATAAGGGCAGTTACATGATCCACCAAAACTACGTCTTCATACCTGAGTGTGAGCCCACACGCAGCCTGAATGGAGTCTGTTCCTACGGAGGGAAATGTGGAGTAACCATGGAAGGTTTTTATTATGGCGTACGCTCAGCAGCGCCCACCCGAGCCCCCCTCCCCGTCCACTGGCACCACAGCCTTGTTAAAACAAATTTAGAAAATGACTGACTAAACAGATAATTTGAATAAATAAAAACAAACTGCGATGGGAAGTCAAGCTGCCCAGATTCCTCATAAATTAGATTAGGTTGAAGAACAATTTTTGCAGTATGATCTCAGTGTTTGGCATCTTTCTGGCCTTATTTGGCCATTTCCTAAGCTGGTGATATAATCAGCTGCTTTGTGATTTCTGTTGTCTTTTCTTTTCCTTTTTTTTTATCCCTGTGTCTATGTCATTGGCCAGGATTTCCCCTCTCATCCTGACTCTCCACTCACACACACCTCCTCTCACTCACATCCACTTTTACCATCATTCTGTCATAATATTCTTTCTTTATACCTTCCTCTCAGTCTTTTCCCCTCATTTTCAGCTGCAAGTGTTTGATGTGTGTTGGGCACAAGAAGAAGGGATCATCCACACACACCCCAAACAGGAAATGAGAAGTTCAAGCAAATAGACTCATGTCTGAGAGACAGACAGAAAGAAAGAGAAAGAAACTCTCAGGGAGGAATGTGGACAGATAGAGGAGGGCAGACACTTTAGGAGGATGTGAAATAGACACACTAATCAAGAGGCTGTAAACGTCGGAGGTGAAAAGGTTGTTTTCTGGAGGAAAGAGAAGGGAGGAAGACACGGTTTGATATTTATAGACGCTGACCACCCCAGACGCTGCGCTACTTCACCCAGTGACATCACCAAAAACCATCAAGAGTGGTAAAAAAACATAAGTCTAAATGTAAAATCCACACTTTTCTCTTCTCAGACTGCTCACATGGTGACGTTTCACCGATTTCACCCATATTTTGTTTTGTAGTTTATATTTTTATTCATTTTTCCCATGACAAAAAAAGAACGAGACAGCACAGACATGACCCAATAACTGACAAAAATACACACATAAAAACAATAATAACATAATAGCATAATAGCATATACACTAAAATGTAATTTGTTGACTTTACTTGGAAAAACTTAGGAAACCAATTGCCTAAAGTTTTCAAGTAGATCATTAATTTTAAGTTGTCAAAGCTAAAAGAAAACACTTTGTTCCAGTAACTCATGTCATGATAGTAACCTTGAATGTAGTCAATGCAAAATTATTGCTCAGGTTGACTACACACTTAACCCCAATTGGTTGACTCAACTTGAAAATTGCGGGGAAACCCGTTGACTTACACAAGCTAATAATGGAGAGGTTAAGTTATTTAAACACAGAACATTCATTTTTTGCAGTTGTCACAAAGCGTTCATTATGGTAGCCTTTACCCCAAATCATTTTTTCTTATAAATGTCACTAGTTCATTGTACTAATCATCATTTATTACTACAAGTCATGTTTTCTAAACTTTTAAGAAAATCCTGTTGTATTACGGTAAAAAAAAAATGGAAGCTGTGGTTGCCGGGGAAATTCTGTAAAATATACAGTACAATTGTAAACAACTATAGAGAAAAACTTCTCAATTTAAGGTTAAAAATGTTATTGTTAACTAAAAATCACATTTCACCTTGTTACTGTTAGTGAGGAAGGCACATGGTGGACATGAGACCTTGCTGTACATGGATGTATCACACGGGTGATACAGGCTGTCTTCGCCGTGGTGTAGACTGACTGTCTACGCTCCATGGTCCAGCAGGATATCAATAAATAATGATATTTTCTTCTGTAGAACTCTTGATGAAAATTCCTATGAATGTTTTGCATTGGCTTTTAATTTGAACAGGCATTTTCATTTGCTCACCAAAGCTGCTCATCATGTCTTTAATGTTGAATTTCGCCATATGACTGGACACAATGGAGAAATTCTAGCAGGGGATGTCAATCTATGCCACGGAGCAGGACAACAGGACTTAATAAATTGAGTTAACTCTGCTTAGCATGATTGTGCCACCTGTGTGATTCATCCATGTACAGCAGGCTCTCATGTCCACTGTGTGCCCTCCTCACTCATGGTAACAAGGTATGGTATGGAACTAAATTCAGTTTCTGGTTCCAGAAATGCCAAATGAAACAGTAAAGATAACAAGATTGTCTCTTTTCACTTTTCCCTCAATTCGATTCCTTTGCGAATTTTTAGGTGCTGGTTCAATTTGAATTCTGATTCTAGAATATTGCCTATTTTTGTTTCACTTTTTTAAGTGAAAACAAAAGTGAAAAGGTTGAATGATTGTGATGTCTTTTTTTTTCGTGAACGGATGTTACGTCACGTTACCAGGTAGATAGTGGAAGAAAAGTATGTCGCCCTCTGCTGGAGAACAACGGTAACTGGTTCCAGTGCGGCTTATAAACAGTAAAATGGAGCATTTACATTTTAAAATAAATTGATTTTTGACCAAAATCGTGAAGTTAAAAATCCTGATACTCATTTTTTCTCCCATCCCTAATGAGTGCATTGTACTTTTTGGCTGAAAAGTACAAGCAACTATTTATATTTAGTGATGACAATATCTTTTTACAAGACATGAAATTATAATTTATGATTACTTAAAAGTTTAATTTGTGACTAAATCTGGGTTTACAGTGTATCTGATACAATCTTGTTTACCTAAATTACATGTCATATAGAAAAACATGATTATGATGCATTTTTTAAGACAAAGTTTGGGCACCTTTTCTGCAGTAAATCAACCAGATCAGTGGGAAGATAATTCATAAATTCATGAATTCATGAAATAGGTTGTCATTGCCCTTTAATTATGCACTGAGGTGTTCCATAAGAAAAACCTTAGACCAGTGGTCCCCAACCTTTTCCAACTCAGGGCCCACTTTTGAGTCTCAAAAATGTTTGCGGCCCACCTCTGACCCAATAAGTACAGAGTGTGACAAGTTGTTACATTGTGGGTCAGTTATTATATTTTTAGGTTGTACTGCATTCTTTTTGTGACCTTCCGGCCCAGAAACTTTGTTATTTTCTTTTTTTTTTTTAATGCATTTCAGGTTGTTGTTGCATTTTGGGTCATGTTACATACTGGGCTCTAACATGCTCTCTTAAAGGTTTATTTTTCTATATGACTATTTGAACAGTTTTAATTTGTTTTAAAACTTATATCGGTTTTAGCATCATTCATTATTCTGTATATTTGTATCTTTGTATTATCACCCTCCACTAAAATTATGCTATTTTTGGAAATGATTTGGCGGCCCACTTGTAAGACCCTGGCGGCCCACCATGGGGCCGCGGACCACAGGTTGGGAATCAGTGCCATAGACGTTTACCTCCTGAATCCACTGAAACAGTAAACATCACCTCACTAGGAGCAGAAGTTTACTTGGTTTACACTGGTTCTAGTGATTTTCACCCATTTTTGTGACGGGCGCCGTGTCCCACAGTTGAACCGAAGTGCCTTTTAGCAGAAGAGCTCATAAAACAAGCGAGAGCTCGGGGATTATCTATCAAAGCAGCCGTGGCAGCGTGTTCGCAGAGCGGTTGTGACCTCCTGCGGTCCTTTCATCTGGCGGTGCGGTTGTTGTTTCCACGCCAATTAACGGTAGCGACGACATGTTGTGGCAGCTAGTTTATTTTACATCGCGGGCTCTGCTCCTACTGTTTATGAGCAGTGAGCGGTGCAGCGCGGCACACATGGTCAAGCTTTCCCACAGAAAGAAACCAGCATCATAAGTGACTCAGGATGTCTGGGTGCAAACACTCTGACCAGTAGATGACTACGGGACTTGAAAGGGAAGCGGGCCCCCTCCATAGGGTCCTTCAAACGAGGGAAGAAAACAGGGACGGGTCGTTGAGGAAACCACCTCTCGTCTGAATTGTCTTAAGTGGCGTGAATAGCTCAGATCTGATGTGGTGAGACAGAAATAACAAACAAGCGGCGCAGACAGAGAAACAGACAGACAGACAGACAAACGTCACATGCTTTCAAGACAAACAGATCTGTCAGAAGATCAACAGAACTTTCCCAGCCGCCGCATAATCGAGGACACGCACGTAACGCGACACAGACGCTCTTTAAGTGGCGAAAGCTTTGCAGTTTCACCAGCTGCGAGGCGTAAATACAGACTGAAACTCTGCATCGTGTCTGAAAATATCTGTTCACACATACGCAGGATGTTGTGGGGGAGAGTTTCCTCTTCCTGTTGCTCTTACTGTTGGACTTTCCTGTCAGTTCCTATTAACTCCTGACAGACCTTTGGGTGCCTTCCAGACTCATCCCCGCGCCTGCTCTTTATCTCTGGGTGCTCTGATGCTTTACTGTAAAGTATTAGTTCACTTCCTGCGCTACACTTGGGTGGTCAGGCACCAGTCGGAGATATTCCCCTGAGAAAGCCGCGTCTCCTGTTGCGCCGTGCAGACACCGGCGGGTAAAACTCAGAGGGACCACACTTGATGGTGGAGTAACATGTGTTCATCAGGTGCTGTGAGCTTCAAATCAGTCACAGATACCATCTCCTTTACTCTCACTGGATCTCACCTTCTGATCTCCCTCTTTATCATACATGTGGTCAGAAAAAACCCTCCCTCTGAAGTCAGTTTCTTAAAGATTGTCGTGATGACACGGAGGACGGCGTGCTGTGAGTGAAGCTCTTTGAGCCTTTGTGAATCAGCAGAGCCAGAGGGTCAGACTGTGCTGCTGCTGCTGATGCTGATGTTAACAAACCCTGGTTTAAATTAGAGCCCAAGTCTGGGTTCTGTTAACCTGTCCTCCCTTATTCCACTTCAGTCAGTGTGTTCGCACATGTGTTTGTTATAGGTGTGTGAAAGGATGCTGTCAAGTCTGTTTTATTTGTTTGGACTCAAGATGAAGGCAGGGAAAATAATAAAAACAACAACAGATAAACAGGATTGCGTCATACGTGCCAAAGGAGAAGATTAAATCACAGATGAAACATATGAACTCTTTCCAGCCTCCTCTCACCATCCAAAAACACGCTGGTTAGATCGACTGATGACTCTAAAATGACTGTAAGTGTGTTATCAGTTGAAGCTGTCTCCGCCGCATGTTAGGCTGAATGAGACTGGGATTTTCAAGTTAACACCTTCCATCTTTTAAACCAGCTGTGAGGAGTTTCTGGAGAGCTCGCATAAAGACTCCACTTCCCATAAGCCTTTGCTCCCCACTGCGTTATTTTCAAGCGGCAACCTCCAGTCTGAATAAATGAGACAACACTGAATTGCTAAAAAGCTGCTGTTCCTCCAGCGACCGCTTGAGGCTGGCTCTGGAAGAACTGGAAGTCACGTACACACAAATGCAAAAAAAAAAAAAAAAAGTTGTTTTCAGAGCTGAAATTAGCGTATTTAAAGCCACAGGTACAAACTCTGTCTCCAGTCTGGATCGCTTATTTCACTAACAACACACACTGTGAGGGGAGTGGACTTTTTCTAACTTGGCCGTTTGGATGATATTAAGATCGAGAGCTTACCCAATCAGAGCCACAGCTCAGATCACGTGACTGACGGGCGCCCAATAACTGTGAGTTTGGGCACTCGTAACTGGTCCCAATTCCAAAACGGAGCTGCAGTAACAGACGGGTGATGCTTCTTTCCTTTGTTAAAGACAACTTTTTGCCAGAGACAAAGCGATGAAGTAATGTACTTCTTTACAGCTACCTAGCACTGTTATTTAAAACGTGACAACAATCGTTGGATTGTAAAGTTTTGTCAGGTTTCAGTAAGTTCCCTAAACATTAGATCTTGGTTTAGTTGTAACCAACATTTAGATGACCATACTTTGTGGACTCAGCTCGTACCGTAGTTTAGAAGCCAAATTTAGTGCTACTCACAGCTCAGTGCTCTGAGACATGTCGAGTAACGTTAGTGAATCCTGGTTGTGTCCTACCAGTGCTCATCTACCAACTCCAACCTCACCAAGCAGAGCAAACGTAACCTGGCTCTTCATTTTATTGATAGACTCTCAGGTTTGAACAGATCACTGCAGAATAACTGCTGCATGTGGACAGGAAGCACAAACAGCTTAGCCTGTATTTTAGCCTTTAGCTCATGTTTAAGCCTGTGCTCTATCACCCTCCAGTTAAACTTTCTTCTGCTCTGACCTCCTTTTTCTGTCTAGTGTCCACTGTTACTACCATAACTCTAATTAGGTTTTCAAAATCTGAATTACTAAGGGAGTTGCTGCAACTCTGTCACAATGTAAGATATATATATATAAATATGAAATGTTCAAGAAGTAGTTTTAACCTTATTTAGAGTGAAACAAGATGTTGAAATAACTGCTGCACAGGAAATCAGTGTATGGTTATAAATGTTTACCACAGGGGATATACAAAAAAAACATGTAATTTCACATCAGACTTTTGGAGAAATCACTTCCTTTAATTTGCCTTTAAATGCTGAATCTACAAAAAATAAAAGTGGCAGCAGGCGCATGGGTGCAGCGCTTTGCTTTCAAACTTGGTGAATATTACAATTCAACAAAAAGCTGTGTTAAATTATTGGGCAAAGTGATATTTACAGTAGAAACAGGAATTCATATTAAGCCACATTAAAGGACTCTATAACATTTAAAACAACAACATTTATCACCAAAAACTAATAAACTAATAACAGTAAAAACACAACTTCCTGTTCAAAGACCAAGTTCAGTTTTTATACTTGTTAGGTCTTAGTGAAGGTGAAATAAAAAATACACATCAGACAAAAGCTCGAGTCTTAAGAGGTAAAGTTAAAATCAAATTTTGGGGTGAAACTACAAATTATTGTGTACTTTATATTTGGTAAAAATGTATCAAACAGGGCTCTGGTTTAGCTTTATTGACACAAATCTTTGTCCCTCTCTCTTCACATTTTCTGCCTCTCTGAAGATATTTTAAACTTAAAAAACACTCGAAAAAATCCACTTAAATTGTAGAAAAAAATGTGTCGAAAAAATATTCTGGGATTTCAGAGACTTTTGACACTGATGCCCTGTTTTGGACTGATGTTCAAACAAGTTAAAGGTTCATGAAACAGCAGGATATTTGAATTTCAAAATCCAGTTTGATTTACTTCAGAGGCTTTTTTCTTTCACTGCATATTTATAGAAACAGATGTTCTGTGTCTGCCCTGTCTGCACAGGTTTAATGTGGATGTATGAGCACATGTGAATGCATAAATGCAACACTGCACATGTGCTCCCATGATGCTTCATGTGATTGCGTGTGAGCGCGCATCAGAAAGAGGAAGAATTGCACAAACCGCACACGTAATCTCACCCTCGCTCCCAAAGTGGCCCGATCACAGGAAATGGGTGTAAAAGAATGACTCAGCTCGCTTTGACCTCCACCCCCCCACCCCCCTCTAACTCCCTAACACCCCCACCCTCTCCTTCAGGCCTGCTTTAATTAGAAAAGCAACCGGTTTGTTTTTCTGTCTGCCCCTCTCAATCACTGCCTTTAAAAAGAGCGCATCCCAACTTTGGAGATGACTCACTGCTTTCTCCTCCACCCAGCTCTCCCTCCCTCCCTCTGCGTGTAATCCAATTGGCCTAGATTTCTGCCGTCAGATGTGAAAACAGCTGTCACACAGATGTGTGCCCTCACCGTACCTGCTCAGGTGTGCTCCATCTGTAACACACCCACAGTGAAGTCAAACACACACGCCTGCTCTGGAAGTGTCATCGTGAAACGTTTATGTATCCACCAAGGCTGAGTTGCTCAAGGCGAACACATAACCACACACACACACACGCACTCACGCACGTACACAAACACTCACACGCTGCTTCAAAGGATGGCGTGTCATAAACAGAGGGACTGGGAAGGAGGAATGTGTTGTTCATTGGGGAATTCAGAGCCGGTTGGGAGAGGGAGAGGAAGGAGGGGTGGGGGCACACTGACCTAATGTCCCTGTGAGTGGAGGAGGCCAAAGAGGAGCAGCCTCTCCCCGCTGTCATAACCCTCGAACAAGGCATCAGAGGCTCAGTGACACAGGAGGCCACGGACGCCGCCGACTAATCCAGAACAGACTCTGCACCGAGCTATTCCTGAAAATCTGACGCCTCCCTAACCTCCATTTATCCAATAAGAGGAGTCAGGTTACTGTGTGTGTGTGTGTGTGTGTGTCCCTGTCCACTGTGTCAGTCCAAAGCGGTGTGTGTGATTTGTTACTCTGGTCACACCTCTCTTAATTGGAGTCAGAGGCCTCTACCCTACTTTATATGTGTGTGTGTGTGTGTGTGTGTGTGAAGGAGGCACTGGGATGAGTAATGGGGTGAGACTGGACTTCAGTTTGCATCCACTGGTGAGGAGTTTCTCCCAGCATGCTCCTGTGCTGCAGGCTGCAGAGAGTCCACTTAACTCCTCTCTATAAAAAGCTCGTACACTGAGAAAAATAAATATTTAACTTAACTGAGTCCCTGAAATCAACAATAAAAATCAAGTTAGTGTCTTCACACAAATATATATAGTCAAAAATATTTGTTCAAAATAGAAGACAATGTGTGGTAATCTTTTTAAGTTCATCTACACAACAAGAGACGATCTTGTTATCTTTACTGTTTCAAAACACCAAATACTACAATACCCATAAGCCAACAGCATCCCCAAGCACCAACATACCTGCAGCAATTCAAAGTAGAAAGATATTATGGTTTATTTCCAAGATCAGATGAACAAATTGTCTCACCCAGACTGTCACTGATTGGCCAGTTTGACTTTTATCCTCTTTATAATATATATTGACATGTAATAATAATAATAATAATAATGCATTTTATTTCAAGGCCCCTTTCACGACACCCAAGGTCGCCTTACAAAGGGTAAAAAACACATAAAAACAAAATAAAGTTAAAAACAGCAACATAAAAGCAATAGAATAAGGGACAATATGAAAGTTAAGAATGTTAAAAACAGAAGGTATTATGAAACAGATGAGTTTTGAGTAAAGTGTAATGTAAATGTAAAGTGTGATTCAAAGTAAGTGTGAACAAAAACTCTCTGTTGAATTGTTGGAAAGAAAAACTCACAAATAACTTCAGTTGAAATACAGGACTCTCTGAAAGAATGTGGTCTGGATGTTTCAAGATGCACAATAAGGAGGCACTTGAAGAAAACTGGGCAGCATGGTCGAGTTGCCAAAACAAAGTCCTTTCTACGAAAACGCCACAAAGTTTCCTGCTTACAATACGCCAAACAGCACAGGAACAAAATTATTTGGAGTGACGAGACCAAAAGTGAACTTTTTTGTCCACAACCATAAACATTGTTCCATTTGGAGAGGAGTCAACAAGGCCTATGATGAAAGGTCCACCATTCCTACTGTGAAACACGGAGGTGGATCACTGATGTTTTGGGGATGTGTGAGCTACAAAGGCTCAGGAAACTTGGTCCAAACTGATGAATGAAGGATGAATGCAGCATATTATCAGAAAATACTGGAGGAAAATTTACACTCATCAGCCCAGAAGCTGCACATGAGACGTACTTGGACGTTCACACATGACAATGATCCAAAACACAGGGACAAGTGGACCTGCCATTGGCTACAGCAGAATAAAGTGAAGGTTCTGGAGTGGCCATCTCAGTCTCACAAGGCCAAGTCAAAGTTTTTAGCTAAAAGTTGAAAGTTTGCAAAAAAGAAAAAACGAGGGGGAAAAAAATCCAATTTCTTTGAGATGAAAGAAAAAAAATTGAGATTATTGTCAAAATTTTGAGAAAAAACAAATTCCAAATTTTGAGATAACCCCCCCCCCAACACATATACACACAAAAAAACATTGAGTGTAAAGACAAATTTTGACACGATTTGGTCGAAATTTTTTAGACAGAAGGTTAAATTTGGGATAATTGAGTCAAAATCTGAGATATAAAGTTGGATTATGAGATTTTAAGTTCAAATCCTTGAGATAAAAGTCAAAATTAGCAAAAAGTCAACACTTTAGATAAAACGTCAAACCTTGAGAAAAGACCAATATTTGAGATTAAGGAGAAAAAATTTTAAGATGAAGTTAAAATTTGTGATAAAAAGTTGATATTTTAGAGAAGACGTCATATTCTTGAAATTAAAAAGTGAAAAACTTTAGATGAGAAGATAACATTTGGGTCCTGTTATTGGCTACAGCAGAATAAAGTGAAGGTTCTGGAGTGGCCATCTCAGTCTCAAACCTGCAGTTCATGCAAGACAGAGCAAGAATTTACAGGAACTGGAGGCTTTTTGCCAAGAAGAATGATCAGTTTTACCATCTGAGAAAATAAAGACCCTCATCCACAACGAGCACAAAAGACTTCAAGCTGTTATTGGTGTTAAAGGGGGAAATACACGCTACTAAGAACTGGGGGAGGGAAACTTTTCATCAGGAAGTTTCTGTTGTCATTATGATTTAAAAGAGTAAACACAGTTGTTTGTTAATAAATGTCTTCACCCAACCTTTTACTATAAGTGAAAGAAAAGTTTTGAGAACTCAGGAGATGGAGGAGTCACAGATGTTTTAGTAATCGATGCTTCGTACTGAATAATGAGACCCCCCAGAGCTCAACTCTGACCAACCTCCCCCCTCTCCCACCCTCACCCCCACCCACTGGGGTCTGTTTCCTGCTGGAGGTTGCGAGGTCTCACTTCTATTTCTGGGCTGCGTCTCCTCTGGGTGTGGAGTCTCCACGGTCGATGTCGTCGTTCTGGACCCCGGAGTCACAAACTCTGCTCTGTTTGATCCCCGGGGAGATGTTCGCTGTTTATGGGGCAGATTGTCTCTCTGCGTCCAGGGACAGAGAGAGAGAGAGAGAGAAGAAAGGAAGGAAACAGAGGGGCGGCACCGTGAGAAGGAGCCAGTCCGGAGATGTAATTGGTACCTTTCCTTTTTTAGAAAACATGTCTTACTTTATAGAGGTCCAGCTCATGAGTCAGGGAGCAGCAGCTTTATAACCACACTCACAGGTTTTATCATACTTTCCTCTAAACTTTCCTCTTTGAAGAGTCTGTCTTTCATCCTTCGTGGATGATGTTAGCTACTGTTTACATCTATGACAAAAGAGCCACAGAGCGGCCTCGTAAAGAGAAAATGAAACTCTTCATTAGTGAAGTGTTTCTCAACCTTGGGGTCGAGGCCCCATATGCGGTCACCTGAAATCCAAATGGGGGTCCCCTAAAATGTCTAGTTAAAGATTAAAAAAAAAGACCAACAGAAATGTTTTCTTCGATTATCATTATCCATTTTAAAATTGAAAAACTTAACAACTGTATTCCACTTTTATCTATTTTGTGAACATTTTATTATCAAGAATTTTGGTATATTTAGTATATAAGTCTTTGAACAATTTCAATATTTAATTATAAGGTATTTTTAGTATTCATTATGACTTATTTTAGTTTTTTTAAGCATTTGATTTTAAATATTTCACCAATTTGTGTATCTTATTACTAAGTATCTTTGCATTTGCGGATTCAGTATTTTAGCATTTTCAGTATCTCAACCTTGGGGTCCCCTGAAATGTCTAGCTAAGGATAAAAAAAAAAGACCAATAAAAATAATTCTTTAGTTATTATTATTCTTTTTAAAATTGAAACACCATACCGAACAACAGTGTTCCACTTTTAACTATTTTATTAGAATTTTATTGTCAAGTATTTTGGTGTATTTAGTATGTCACTATTAAGTGTTTACATTTAATCATAAGGTATTGTAATATTTGTTATTAATTGTTTTAGTATCTTAAGCATTTAATTATAAATATTTCAGCAATTTGTATTTCGCTGTATTTAGTATGTTACTACCAAGTGTTTATATTTAACTATAAGGTATTTTTTCATAATATTTGTTATTAATATTACAAATATTTATATACATATATATTTTTTTATTGTTCATTTCAATGTTGTTCACTATTTAATTCACTATTTGTTTGTTTGTCTGTTGATTTTGCTGCGGATCTCTGCTGTAAAGCACTTAGTGAACTGTTGTTTTTAAAAGTTATTATTATTATTATTATTATTATTATTGTTGTTGTTGTTTTAGTATCTGAAGAATTTAATTATAAACATTTCAGCAATTTGTATTTTGGTGTATTTAGTATGTCATTATTAAGTGTTTATATTTAATTATAAGGTATTTTAATATTTGTTTTTAATTGTTCTAGTATCTTAAGCATTTAATTATAAATATTTCAGTAATTTGTGTATCTTATTACTAAGTATCTTAGCATTTGCAGATCCGAGCAATTTGTTTTCTTTTTTTATTTTCCTGGATTCAGTATTTTAGCATTTTTAGTATCTTATTATTAAGTTTGTTAGAAATATCTTTTAGCATTTTATTATGGAGTATTATGGTTTCTTTTAGTGTTTTAGTACAATTTTCTTTTCTATTATATTTTACTGATTCAGTATTTTTTCTGCCTTTAAGAGAAAATAGAGTTGTCCCTTTGTGCTCTAATCCTGGCTACTCTGAATTTGCAACACTATAAAAACAGGAAAAAAAGATCAATTTTGGGGCCCAAACTTTTTATTATAGACATAAATGATATTTGAGAGTTAAAATGTTTTGCAAAGCATTAAAAAAAAAGATTATTAGTGAAATTACCAAAGAAAAGAAAAGAAGTCAAACGAAAAAAGGTCATATATTCATTAAGTTTACATTGTTTTAAGTTGAATGCTCAGTTACAAATATTTGAAAATAAATTGAAAACTTTTTTTCACACTTTAAGACAAATAAAAACAGTCAAGGGAAAAATCCTGACACTGACTTTCATACTTCATGCATCAGATGGTTAATTTATAAAATGAAATGTTATTCTTCTTAGTTTGTGGTGTTATATGAGTTCATACAGAGGTGTGTGTGGTCTTTCATTCACCCTCCATCTGTTTTCTTCCCCCATCTCTCGCCTTGTTTAGTTCAGGTGACGACTCAAAAAAAAAAAAACGCCCACCGAGTCTTCAAAGAGCTGGCAAGGGTTCACAGAAAGATGAGAGAGGAAGAGAAGAGACGGAGAGAGAGAGAGAGATATGCACGGCTGAGTCAGACTGTGATAAACATCTCGGCCTGAACCGCAGGTGTGAAGTGAGAGGAACGGGGGAAACACAAGACAGGTGGAGAGGGGAAAACCTGCAGCTATCTCTCTGCACATTCAGCGTTTCTGCTTTCACACCTGAAAAAAAGTCACACCAACCATTACAAGGCAGAAAAAGAGTGTTTCAATTTAAAAAAAAAAGTATTTTAAAGGCGCTGTGAGGTGTATTTTAAGTGGATGGTGTTTCCCAGGACAAAGACTCCATTTCCCATGAGCACTATCACCCACTGACTCTTACCATGGTTTGTGTTTATTTTGAAGAGCGGATCTTCTTTCCTTTGTTAATTTTTCCCGACAAGGTATTACACAAACTTTGTAAATTCAGAGATCCTCTTTTGGTTCATGTTGGGCTGTAAAACCTCAAAACTTTCGACTCCTGGTTTGGCGCCGCTCACTATGTTGGTTTCTTGTTGTAGTCCAGAAAAATATGATCTGGTTTCTGACAAGCTTTGTTCTATTTGAAAGTCACTGGGTGTTTTTAGATTGTTTCTTTGCACAACTTCCTGTCCGATTCGATCTGCTTCTTGTAAATTGATTCGTCACAGCTTCGGCATCATTGACTGTATATAGAATGGACAGCGTGCTTCCGCCTGTCACCGTTCTACGATTTTGAAGCCAAAAAACCCCGTTTCTCTAGCCGTCATTGTGCAGCCAGAGTCTGCGCAGTAGAGAATTTCTGGTGGAGCCAAGTAAAAAGAAGAAATAAAAATATTTATTTCTTCTTCTTCAGGTTTAGTCTCCTTTTGGCTCTTTCCCGAAGTTTCTTATATCCCCGATAAAAACTAGTCACGAACGGCAGCTGTCAACTATCATAAAACAAAATGAATAACACGGTTTTTAACGTCCAATAACTAATGAGAAACTAACTTCTCAGAAAAAAAACACCTGAACACCATGCAGCCAGATGACATCATCATACCACCTTAGAGTAAAGATGAGAGAAACGTTTCTACCAGGTATCATAATTTTTTAAAGTTTTCCCGGCTCATATCTGGAATACATGGGGAGGCGGGGCTTATGACCTATACTGCAGCCAGACACCAGGGGGCGGGGCTTATGACCTATACTGCAGCCAGACACCAGGGGGCGGGGCATCTGCTGGAAGCTTCAGTTTGAGCCGAACGTTGTTACGTCCACACATTATACAGTCTATGGCGGAATCTACACAGAAACGCTGAAGTACTTAAGCTGCTGTTGTTCACATGCCAGGCCTGTAGATGGCGAAATAAATGTAGCAGCCATATACACAAGAAAGGTTTGGATGCTGAAGAAGAGCTGAGCTGATCATCAGGAGTTTATACTAAAAACTTTTTCTCTGACAGTAGAAAAAGTGCAATAAATGCACATTTTGTTGAAAGGCAGTCAGTAGATTCAGCAGCAAAAAAGCAAAACTTTTGTTGTGTTTTGGTTTGGGCATGGCACAGTGGAGGTTTAATGGGCAAGTGCACAGCTTCTACTGAAAGTGCCGGCTTGCTGTTTACACTGAAACAGTCAAACAGCGTTTCAGAAAAAAGTCACACTGAAGAGCGTTTTCAAAAGTTTGCGTTCATGTTGGCTGGAACTCAACAATACTTTTGCATTCCACCTTAAAACCATTCTCGTGTAAACAGCCCTTAAGTCTATGTGCCATTTATGGATTTGTGTTCACCACAGACAAAAAGAAATGACAAACTTTGGTCCAGATATTACTATTTCAAAATGTGGAATACAAACANCACCCAAAAATGTCAGGTGGTGCAACCAAATATATGAAAATATATTTATATGTTCCTGTTATTTTTTCTGTGTGAAATTATTGGCAAGTATCTCTCAAGTGTCTGTAGTGACTCATACATTTTCATTTTGTGTGTTTCATTTCTTTTATTTGTGAATAAGATAAATAATTTGATGTTAAAATAACATTTCACATTATTACATTGGTTGTACCACCTGACATGGAAATTGTTCCAGTCACCAATGAAGTGAAAAAACCTTTTTTATCAGTATTTCAGAGAAATCTACAAACTTTTCCACTTGGTCACAAATGTCATTTGGGCTCCTCTGGCTGATGCAGTTTCCTGTTTCCTGTTTTATTCTCTTCACTTTAAAATAAAAGTCTAATGTTACGGTTGCACCACCCTGACATTTGACAAGGTGAAAATTACGGGACAAAAGTTTTTTACATTTCTTAACAGCTTTAAAATTCTTTTTATTTGCAAAGAATGTTTTATTTAAAAAGGTTCAAGCATAAAATAATGCCACTGTATTTTTAATTTCCATTTACAATAACTGACATTCAATTTTTAGAGTTTAATTACTGTGGATACTTGTCAGGACGGTTGCACCACCTGACATTTTGGGGGTTTGAGGAACCAAAACACAAAAAAACCTGTTATATTTTAATAGTTTAAAGATGTGTTCAAATAACACAGGTTTCATAGAATAAAGAAATACATGTGATGAAATACTCAATTCATGATGGAAGGAAATATTGCACTCAGACACAAAAAAAGGGACGTCACGTCATTGACCCATTTAGTAAAAAAAAAAACCCAAAACATTTAAATGATTTCACTCAAAGGTTGTTTGGTAAATCAGTCTGTAAAGTTTAAAACCAGCCTGTGATTATGCATGTGGTTCTGTTGTAGGCAACTCCAAACATTTCTGTCAAAGGAAAGCTTTTCATTACGTAAAAAAAAGCAGTTTCAAACAACAAAAACCTCACAGTGAAAATCTGATCTTAAACAACAGTAAACAGCCGCAGTTATACTCTTGTAAAATGAACTGCTTTAAAACCGGTGGATAAAAATCGAACAGTCAGTAGGAGAGCATGTTTGTTGTTGTGTGTGTGTGTGTATCTGGGTGTGTGTGTGTGATCACAGGTTGAGCACCTGCAGAAACAATGGCCCTGAGCAGCTGTGACTGTGAAGCTGAGCCCAGCAGCAGCAGGACACCGGGGTGTGTTATTACGGTCACAGTCAGCTCCCTCTGAGTCCGCAGGATTACACCGGGACGCTTTGCTGCTCCACTTTTAACGACCGGTTGTGGCAAAAGATCAGTGGACATGCAGGATAATTGCAAATGTTATGAATGTTGTAATAAGACATGACCCAAAATAGCACTTTGAGACCAGCGCTGGGTAAAAACGGCTTACATCCAGCTCCACCAGCTTCCATTCAGACTTTTTCAAAAAAAAGAGCCAGAGAAGGATGATTTTCATTTCTCACCACAGATGAAAGACTTAAAACGACACATGGGTTCAATTAGAGCGCCAATTATGTCAAAACTGGATGATTTCCCCGCTCTTTAGAAGTGCAGCGAGAGAACAATCTTTGTTACTCATGCTGGCGTATAAACCCGGCACGTGGATTACATTTGTGGTAAAAGAACACCTGCTTGACCTTAAAAAGCTGCAGGCGTCCGTCCTCGCTCCTTTCGCTTGTGTAACACTTTTAACCCTTTTACGAGGGATGTGTCGGCACCGATATATTTGCTTTTGAATGTCCTCTACTCCTAAAAGGTTCGCACAATCAGAAAAATTCCTACAGTTTCTGAAAGCTGAGACGTTTCAGCTAATATGTGGTTATTACGGTAATTTCACTCAGGTATTTAAGGAAACCTGTGAATAAACAGACAGACCGCTGCGTGAACAGATAAGAGGGAGAAAGAACAGTTTGAACAAAAATGCCAAAAAGAAAATCTGAAGTTTCTGCATGACTCTGAGACAAAGGAGCAACTTCATGAGAGAAAAGGTAACGTTTGATGGGATGAATGTCAGGATAAATGAAGCTCTCTCTGTCTAGTTTTTACTTCCTTTGATGCATAATTTGATGTTGGTAATGTGTGGTGATGCTTTTGAAAGGATGTACTGAGTCTTATTCGTACGATATGTGAGTATTTTGCTGTTGACAAACGTAGTAACCTTTTTACAACAGAGTAACGTGCTGTGTTTGTACTGTATACCAGAATGTGTGTTTTACGTGTCGGGTACAAAATAGCGGTCTCAGAAATGTGTTTCAAGTCTTATTTTTGCTGTGTGAGAGTTATTTAAGGCTCGAATTGTTGACTGTACCATCCCTTGTTTGTACTGTGCAATATTCATGAGTAGCTGAATATCTTTCTCCTTTACTTCCAGATCAAGTTTTTCTGTGAAGAGAAAAATCCTTCATTGGCTTTTGTGCAAAGAGAAGAACAAGATGTGAGATCCTGGAAGATCTAGTGATGTTGTCAATACCTCTTTTTATACAGAATAGGAGAAAAAAATCTCATAAACGTCATGTAAACATGTTTGTTTATGCTCCAATTTTCAGTTTATCCTGTAAAATGTATTTGTTCTGTTTATTTGAAGTGTCTTTTCTTCACTAAACCTCTAACATCCAATTCTCTGTTTGTGTTTTCCTTCAGATTAAAGTGTTTTTCTCACACATAACATGCAGTTAATTGGAAATGGCACCAGATACTAAAAGTTTAAAGTATTCCAGAAAAAATGGGCCCAAGCACTCACCCACTCACAGGACATTTTCTGATTGTATTATGGTGAAGATAAGGAAAATAGTCCAGGCCGGGATTTTGGGGCTCAGGTGTTAAAGAGTTAAGGCCATTTTTTTTCCTGTTGGGATGGAGGGTTTTCTGGGATGTGCTTGACTTTGCAGCAGGAGGTGTCAGCAGTTTATTCCAGTCCCATAAAAAGCCTCGGGGCTGGAGAGGAAGCAGCTGCTGAGGAGTGAACGCTGGTTAGAGAAGACAAGCCTACTTGAGTTTGTCTTCCCTCAGGGAATGTTCCATTAGCGCCGTGATAGATTTATGAGCCTCTTGACATTTGCACACTTTGTTTGGTCATTACAGTGAAAGTAAAACAGGTGGAAGTGCGAGCGTTCGAGCAAACAACTTTTAATGATCGTGTCTCTTCCAACTAAACTCACGTTTTTCTTGTTTGAGTTGGTAATGAGCGTGTTTTCTTGGAGTGAAAAGCCCTTTAACATTCTTTTATACTCACCCCGGCGAGATAAAACAGCACATCTTGTGCTCTGGCACTATTAAAAACAGAGAGCTGGCGTCAGATCAGTGCTCTTCATTTCAGAGGTGAGAGAATTATGTTGATCGTGTTTCATTTCACTTTGTTTATGTCTTCGTAGAGCGCTCTCTCTCTCTCTCTCTCTCTCTCTTTTGGCTTGCTGGAGGAAAATTCTTGTGCTTTCCACAGGAACTCTGGGTAACATGACCAGCTTTGGAACAAGATAGCACAGATCACCGTCACCTTGTTAGCAGCACAAGCATCCCTCATGGCCAAAGCTAGCACAAAGCTTATGTAAGGCGTCGATGTGCTCGCGCTGCGCCTGTGTGTCAGTGGGTTCAGTGTTTTCATGTGTACAGTATGTGTGTTTGATTTTCCATGTAGTCACTGCCCTTAAGTCTGGGACTTACCAACGGGTCTGGACCTGCTCTCCTCACTTCCAATACAGCCTTGTGGGCTGCCAGTAATCCCTTGAGTACTAAGGCGGAGGGGTGGGGCTGGCAGGGTGGGGGTGGAAGGTGGAAGAGGTGTTGGGAGATGGGTAAAAAAATGTTGGTATGGAGCGCATCCCTGCAGGTACGGTGCCAGGAGCGAGGCTTTGTGTCTGGGAATTCTGGCGTTTGGCTGAGCCGGCGCTGAAGTGGAGTCCAGCGAAGCTTTCTGCTCCTCTTCAGTCAGTCTGTAGTCATCCAGAGTAAACAGGAGTCCAGGCTCTGCCCAGAAATAGACCACACACACCTGGCACGGGCCGCGCTTTTCCACTGGTGGATCTCTCTCCTGGAGCCGCGAGGTGAACAACCTAGTTTTGATGCAAGAGGCAGGTTGTGTTTTCTGTGCACGATGAGGAAAGTGCAACAGCGAAACTGCACTTCACAGGGGTGTGCATAGACTTTTAAAGGGCAGGGGCAAAAAACAAGAAAAGGGCTGGGCAATTAATTGCGAAGTAGATGACCAATTGCAACATTCTAATCACAGACAGTGCAATATTTCTTTAATCTGTGTCAGAATACCAGATAAACTTACCAGTAGATGTTCTGTGCTATACACCAGTGTTACTCAACTAATGAGCCAATTTTTGAAACTTAGCCTTGCAAGACAAACAATCTAAGAGGTAAAAAATGGCAAAAAATGATAAGAAGCAGTAATACAAATGAGCCTTAAGTGGAAAAAATGGTCAAGAAGTAGAAGATATCGGCAAAAATTGGAATAAAAATCTGGAAAACACTCAGAAAGTAGCTAATAAGGGTCCCAAAGTGGTGAAAAAAAGTGAAAATTTACCTAAATGGGCTAGAAAATTCTGAGAAAATTTGGAAAATTGTTAGAAGACAGCAACACTGGGTCAATGGGTAAAAAGTGACAAAGTTGAAAGTGTTAAAAATAGCCGAAGGCAACAAAAAATGGCAAGAAAGTTGGGATAAAACTAGTCAGAAGGTAGCAAAATGGTGGGGAAAAATTTTTACTAAAATTGGCAAAAAGCTGTCACAAGCAGCAGAAAGGAAATATCATGGGTTGCTGTTGTGCCATAGTTAATGTCAGTGTTCATCTCCAACAATGTATTTGTTTAAAAACCCATGGGATGGGTTTTTATTTCATCAGCTAAACTGCACTTCACAGGGGTGTGCATAGACTTTTAAAGGGCAGGGGCAAAAAGAAAGAAAAAGGTATACACAGTAGGGCCGGGCAATTAATTACAAAGTAGATTAAATCCCAAAATGACCTGTTGCAACATTCTAATCACAGACAGTGCAATATTTCTTTAATCTGTGTCAGAATACCAGATAAACTTTTTACCAGTGTGTGTTTCATGCTCTACACCAATGTTACTCAACTAATGAGCCAATTTTTGAAACTTAGCCTTGCAAGTCAAACAATCTAAGTGGTGCAAAATGGCTAAAATGGTAAAGAAGCAGCAAAAATTGGAAGAAAACCTAGAAAATATTCAGAAAGTTGCAAAAAAAGGGCCCCAAAGTGGTGAAATTTTACCTAAAATGGCCAAAAAAAACAACAAAAGTGGGCAAGAACATTGTGAGAAAACTTTGAAAATAGTCAGATGACAGCAACAATGGGCAAAAAAGTGACAAAAACAGTAGAAAGTGGTAAAAAAAATAACCAAAGGCAACAAAAATGGCAAGAAAGTTGGGATTAAACTAAAAGATAATCAGAGGGTAGCAAAAAAGGGTCCAAAAATGGTGGGGAAAAGTGACAGAAATTGGCAAAAAGCTGTCATGAGTAGCAAAATGTTAATGTCATGGGTTGTTGTCATGCCATAATTGATGTCAATATTTATCTCCAACGATGCGTTTGTTTAAAAACCTACAGGATGGGGGGCCTAGAAAATAATCCCCGTTGCAGTACAGGGAAAAATGATCAGATTATTTTTGAAAATTAGCCCGAATATATAGCACATTTTACCACCAAAGCGTCAAAAATGGTGCTTTGGCTTTTTAAAGATCCCAAGAGGACACTTATGCACACTTAAGGTTTCCCAAAAATTGCACTTAAGCCTGTTTTGGTTCCCAAAAAGATACTTGACCATGCATATTGGCTCCCAAGGACGCACTTCTGCTCCTAAAATGGCAATTAAGCATGTGTTTTGACTCCCAAAGAACACCTTGATGTTAGTTTTGGCTCCAAAAGGGCACTTTAGCATGTGTGGTTGGGTCTCGAGATTTTTCTCTAAGCTTTATAACTGTTTTGGGTTTCTTTTGTCAGAGTATGGTCTTTACACAAGGATTGCATTTTTTAATTCGGGTGATCAAATTAACATGCATTTTGGCCTCTAAGATGACACGATAGCAAATGCTTTGACTCCAAAAAGTGTCTTTGGGCATGTTTTTGGCTTCCAAAAGGGCAATTCCACAAACATTTTAACTCCCAAGGTGGGCACTTCAGCAAATTTCGGCCCCCAAGAGACCATTTCAGTATGTATTTTGGCATGTTTTGATTCCCAAAGGGTCATTTAAGTGTGTTCTGGCTCCTACGAGGCCACTTAAGTCTGTTTTTCAAAAAAGAAGTCACGGGAGGGAACACCCTGTGCACAGCATCGATCTTCAAACAAAAAGTTGTCAAAGTAAAAGGAGCTTTATGTGATTCGAGACTTGGATCGACAGTTTTCACTCTGTCCTGCAGTCACATTCTGCTCGAGTCAGAACGTTAAAGATACTTAAGTTCGTTGTCAGTGAGGTGTTGTTGTTTTTACCGTGGCCCCGCGTGCGAAAACATGCTCAACACTTACTCAGCTAAACCCTTTATTACTGTTTAATATGAAAAACAAGAATCAACCGTGTGATTAAAAGGTTGCAGAAATCAGGTCCAAAACACACTCGGTGTGTCCCAGTTTTTGCCCCTTGCGCAAAAAGCTCTCTCCCTTTGCTGTAATTAAAACACACACACACACACACATTCATGCACTGACAAGTGAAATACACGCAACATCCACCTCCACATCCCCGCTCTCTCAGTGGAAACATTTACCGTGTTTTTATTCAGCTCTTAAAAATCTTCCACTCCAATGTGATAATTTAACATTGATGTTTATTTTAAAATTTTAATATTTACAAAAGCAAATTTTAAAAATATAAGTGCACTATGAAAAAAAAAATATAGGCTGTCAAACTGTGAATGGTTTAGTCCTAAAACAAACAAACAGAAGCTGGATTCATTTTTTTGAGTTGTGCAAAAAGCGTCACACTTCAAAGTCATAAATTTATCCTGGAGTTAATTTTCTAATAAGAGGAAAGAAAGGACATGAAATGTGTGTTTGAAGTCTGAACGGCTTCCTTTAAACCGACACCACAACCACACACCCTGACCCGCACCACCTCCAAACAACAGGCTGGCTGTGAATCCTGCGTTTGAGAAAAACACGGTGTCATCGCTCTCAAAAACACTGATGTTACTCATGGCTTTGGCAGCAGGCGCGGTTTCATAAGGACGAGCTGACGTTCAATTATTAACACAAACACAGCGACAAGGAGGCATTGTATAAATCACGTGGGTTGAAAAAACAAACAGCACGTAAAAGTGATGGACGGTTCCTGTGAAATGAAAGTGGGGCTGGAGGGAGTTCCCGCTCGGACTGTCCCTGCGGTCGTCTCGCTCTCTCCAAATGCACCTGGGCATTATCTTCCAGGAAAACCCCAACAACCACTTAGCACCTTTAACCATGACCTCTCCAGGGAGATGATGTGGAAAACAAAAATGCCCCGGGAGGAAAAAGTCTTCTTCCGTTCAGGTCGTTTGGTCCTTTAGTCTTTTGTTAATCGCTTCCTTAGAAATCTGTCCCTTCAACAAATAAGTTAATTATTTCAAGACAGATAATTTTACTACAGCGTGGAAAAATCTGTACAAAATATGATCTACAATATCTATTTAAAGGAGTTCATGGTTTGATGTGTCCACCCCAAAGTTCCTGCTGACTTTAAATACTTTGCTCCTCTCCTCCACATTATTTTCCTCCTCTTCTTCTTCAGCGCTGTTTCTCTCTCCTCTCTGTGCTCCCAAACATCTCGTCCATGTGGGTGTGTGTGTGTGTTTGAGGCCGAGCGATGTGCCCTGCTGTAATTTTAGCTACACTTACAGGACTTGACGATCATATTGGACAGCTGCTCCACCTGAAAGTGAAAATCAACAGTGAGGTGAAACATCTTATGAACGTGTTGCTCTCAGATCAAACGTTTCACCTCGGGGTGAAGGTCACTCGGTTGTGGGATAAATACCTTGTGTTGCCGGCCCACGTAGTAGAGGATTGGCAGCGGCTCCAGCGTCTGGGGAACGCAGCAGGGCTGGGCAGAGGCTCCCGGGTTGTGATGCTTATACAAGGCCAAAATCTGTAAACGATTATATGAGGCAAAGCTTGAACACGGAGAAACTTCATTTCCAACATGACATGAGCCAAAGCGAGTCAGGAACCCTCGAGACTCACACGTTACGTAACCAAAGTGCTGCACTTAAAATCCAGTTAACAGCCACAGTCCTGCTTCTTAAACTCTCTTTGTGTCCCTCACTTTGATTTATCTTTAAATTTAGTTTAAAACATTTCATCATTATTAGCAAACTGGGCTTGAATATCTGAACCAGACTGTGTCGAGTTTCTTTCACTGACATTTTTCAAAACTACAGCAACAAAAAGAAAATATTGAGGAGTTAATTAACATATTTCTGTATACAGATTAATCTCAGGGTGGACTCTAACTCACATTAGCTTCATCTTACTTTTCCGAAATGGTGTGAAATTCAGATCTAGAAATTCATTCTTGCTGATTAAGTTTGTGTTAAGTTGTGGTTAACTCAAGCAGCAACCTCCAAGCCTAAGAAAGCTAGAAAAAAAAACTGCAGTTCATGGATTATCCACTAGGGACTGGCTCCATAAACACAGGTGGGTGATGTCCACTTATCTAACAGTTTCTGGTTTTAAACAAACAGTGTAATTGGGTTGAAATAATCTCTGTTACATGACTTCAGTTAATTCAATGGATGTAGTCTTAGTGATGTCACCGATCTGATCGTGAAACAGAGTTTTAGAGCAAATCACGGAGATCCTCACCCTTACAGGATTCTTCAAACCTTCACAGATTTATCAACAACATAGACTGTAGATAGAATGGACAGCGTGGCTCCGCCTGTCAGCGTTCTACGATTTTGAAGCCAAAAAATCCCCGTTACTCGTTACTCAGAATTTATTTCTTCTTCTTCAGAAGGTTTAGTCTCCTTTTGGCTCTTTCCCGAAGTTTCTTAAATCCACGATAAAAACTACTCACGGACGGCAGCTGTCAACTATCGTAAAACGAAACTTATATCACGGTTTTTAACGTCCAATAACTAATGAGAAACCAACTTCTCAGAAAAAAAAACACTACAACGCAATGCGGCCCATTTATATCGTCATACCACCTTAGCGTAAGGATGAGAGAAACGTTTCTACCAGGTATCGTAATTTTTTGAAGTTTTCCGGGTCATATCTGGAATACATGGGGAGGCGGGGCTTATGACCATAGACTGTATAATGAGTGGACGTAACGACGTTCAGCTCAAACTGAAGCCTCCAGCAGATGCCCCGCCCCCTGGTGTCTGGCTGCAGTATAGGTCATAAGCCCCGCCCCCTGGTGTCTGGCTGCAGTATAGGTCATAAGCCCCGCCCCCTGGTGTCTGGCTGCAGTATAGGTCATAATCCCCGCCTCCCCATGTATTCCAGATATGAGCCGGGAAAACTTTAAAAAATTACGATACCTCGTAGAAACGTTTCTCTCATCCTTACACTAAGGTAGTATGACGATGTCATCTGGCTGCATGGTGTTCAGGTGTTTTTTTTCTGAGAAGTTAGTTTCTCATTAGTTATTGGACGTTAAAAACCGCGATATAACAAAGCAAAATGCTATCAACTGTCGACGGCAAGCACTCATCAAAAATGGCCCCTATATTCTTTGAAGTCCTTTCTCGGTTTTCCTCTGATAACCTTCTGAAGAAGAAGAAATAAATATTTTTATTTCTCTTTTTTACTTGGCTCCACCAGAAATTCTCTACTGCGCAGACTCTGGCTGCACAATGGCGGCTAGAGAAACTGGTTTTTTGGCTTCAAAAACGTAGAACGGTGACAGGCGGAGCCACGCTGTCCATTCTATATACAGTCAATGGTTATGACCTATACTGCAGCCAGACACCAGGGGGCGGGGCATCTGCTGGAGGCTTCAGTTTGAGTCGAACGTCGTTACGTCCACTCATTATACAGTCTATGATCAACTCACACTTGATGATAAATCTGTGTGTGGTGTGCACGACAGAGCTCAATCTTCAAAATCTCATGTAGTACAATCTGACTTTGGTGTCAACAAACATACAAACATGAAGCAATGATGGTTAAAAAATACAGAAAAATGACGCAGGAAGTCATGGCAGGAAAATGGCTTTACAGCGGAAGTTGGAGGTGAGTAAAAGTTGCCCTGAGTATTACAAATAACTTTTTTACTTTCGCTCCCTTCAGTCAGCTGAGTCAACTGGCTTCTTGATTGACTTTTGTTCTGGTTTATGTGACATTACACACTTGGTTGTCGCAAACGTTCAACATATTCACAATCTTCTATCGTTCTCTCTGAGGCTTCTGAGTGGATCTGACAAAATCACTCTTCATGTGGTTGTAGTTTCTGATTTTTCTGCAGCCAGCCTCGAGCAGAAACTGAAAAAAACTGCAGTTATTTGCACTTCCAGGGTTCCTGCAGGTTTCAGCAAGTCAAATTTAAGACTTTTTAAGACCTTTTTAATGCCACATTGAATGAAATTTAAGACCAAAAACATATAAATATGGTTGATGGTTTGGGAGGTCCTGCTGCATTACAACCAAATCATGGCGTGTGTCACTCAATGAGATTTATTCAAGTTCACTTTTTGTTTGTGTAATGGACATAAAGTGATCCTCAGTGCTCTCTGGTTCAATAAATGTATGTAAAAGTGCAAACAGTGACCCAGTATGCCAATAAAAATGTATATTAGCAGTTTGTAAGACAGTATCCTCTCTACATCTTCTTGGAAAGTCCAGAGAAAAAAATAAATCAATAAAACATTAACAAATCCTGCATTGACAAATTTAAGACCCTTGAGTAATTTGTTTAAGTTTAGTTTAGTTTTAAATACATGAATTCAAGACTTTTTAAGACTATTAAAGGATTTGTAGGAACCCTCACTTCTGCGTTGGTTTCACGTTTCCTGATAGTTTTTTCCTCCAAACCTGACCTGAAAGTGTTTCACAACATGTTTCACTTACGTCCAACAAACTTTCAGAATTAACATATGTAAGCTGTCTGTGGTGGAGGTGTTGAATCTTACCTGAGAATATTTGTTTTCAGCGTTCCAGATGTAAGTGCAGGACCCCATGCAGTAGTTGGCGTGATAACCTGTTGGTTTGTGTATCCACTTCCAGCCCAGATCTTTCCTGAAGTCGATGTATAAGCTCCGAACGCAGCACGACTCTGTCTGTCTGTAGGTGAGAAAACAGGGAACACACTTTTTAAGAGTCACTCGATGGCGCATACTCTCAATAGAGGGTGTATTGTGTTGGTATTAAAGCTTCACCAGAAATAGAAACACTCCTGAAGTGTTTATCTGTGGAGCTGCTTTCCAGAAGTCTCAGGACCTCCATGATTTAGTGTTTACCCCGAGGAAAAGTCTGCTGAGAATCAAAATCTGTCTCCTAAAAGCCAGAGACTGTTCTCCAGAGCTGAGGATGTGGTTTAAAGTTTGGCCGCTGACTTTCCAGGACATTAAATCTGTTTGCTCCTGATGGCCTGGCCTCACTCTCTAGGTGGCAGATCTACGTAGTAAATGTGCTCGGCTGAACCAGACTCACGGGGATAAACTTTAACCGCGGGGTTGAAATGAATTGTCACCTCACGAATGCGGCACGTCCACAGAAACAACAGGCACCTAGCAAAGAACGCCCTCCACTCCACCGACGAGCACAAGACTCCCTACCTGTACCAGTCCTACATGCCGCCGACGACGCAGTAGTAGAAATTGCAAGGCTACAGCGAGGCCAGCAACCGCCAGGGCCTCTACTGCTTTAACTTTGGCTACAGACACCAGCACTGGCTGCACTCACAGAAGAGGCGAAGCTGGAAACCCTGCTCGTCCTCTGGGGAGAAAGAGAGAATAACAACATTCAGACGTTTCATATTAGTCTGTTATTAACTCAGAGTGAGGCCGAACGATTTTGTAGAAAAAGATCTAATTGCGACTTTTCTGGGAGATATTACGATTTCAATTCAATTTGTGATTTTCTTCACATCAAGCTTCAGTGAAGTTTTCACAATGTTCAGTTATATTCACAAACTTAACAGAAAATTACATCAAACCAATGAAACATCAAAAGCTTTTAGTCCAATGTAAGGATGAAAACTGAAGAATTGTTTCCAACGTTTAGATAAAAGGTCAATATTTTACGAACAAAAGTGGAAATTTTGAGAGGTAAAGACAAAATTCTGAGAAGAAAAAAGTCAAAATTTTGAGATAATAGTCCAAATTTTAAGAAATCAATTTAACATTATGTGGAAAAAAAGTCTGAGCTTTCACATTCGAGGTCAATTTTTTGAGAAAAAGACGAAAGTCTAAGATCAAAAGTCAAAATTTTCAGATAAAACATCAACATTTTGAAGTAAAAATGGAAATTTTGATATGAAAAGTCAAAATCTTTAGTCAAAATTATGAAAAATAAAGACAACATTATTAAAAAAAGGCAAAATTTTGAGAAAAAAAAAGATCTTTGAGATAAAAAGTCAAATTTCTGACCTTAAAATACAACTCTTTCCACTTCTAAACTGGACTTTTTTAATTGTATTTTAGTTATAACGACTGAAAAACAAAAAGAGCTATATTTGACTCTCAACTTTTAAAAATGATGTAATGCAAAACCTCTTTAATTGTGTTGAGTGAATAAGATAAAATACGAAACAAGTGAGTAAAGACTAAGTTCAAAAAGAGATTAAAAAAAAAATTTCATAACAAAATTCAACAATGCCAAGGAAAAAAAAGGATCTTTCCCATTAGTCTTACACTCAGATTCTGGGTCAGTCAGGAGCAAAAAAAATCACAGCTTTGACGATCACATGATTATGTCTGAAATTGCGATTTCGATCAGAAAACGATAAATTGTTCCCCTTGAACTCAGAGTAGGAAGAACTTTGGTCTCACCGTTTCCTTTGAGCCATTCCTGCAGAGTCTCCGTGACGTCGAAGGACAGCCATTTGCCTCTCCACTGGTTGGTGATGAAGCGGGAAGAATGATAGCGAGCGTCGGCTCCCAAACCCTTGTACAGCTCCACCCTCTGCTCTTTGGCGATGCTGGTTTGTTTGATGAGCATCCGCAGCTCCGCGTTGGTCAGGAGGCGATAGTCCCCGACGCTTTGTCGAATCTCAGAGATGTTGAAGAACATGGGGATGTTTTTGGACTGTTTGGTGATCTCTGTGTTGTTTGTACCTGTGAGGTGAAACAGGAGATCAGGAGACTTCAGTTCAATCTTGTGTTTCAAACAAACATTATCTACAACAAGAAGGATGTGAAAGACTTTTCTTTGTAGTTTATAAATATTAAAAATGTTTAAATCTAGACTTATGTTTCTTTCTCTACGATGCTCTTGTGGGACAAACTTCACACAGAGGAGATTCAGGTGTAAAAGAATCAGTTATTTAGTCTTTGAGGCTGGAATTAAAGGATGCAAAGACATGTATTTATTTATGGTTTGAAAGGTGACAACAATGAAACTTTGTGAACTCAGTTTGTAGTTTAGAGTCCTAAAGGTGAACAGATTTGAGACCTGTCTGTAACATTAGTGAATCCTGGTTGTGTCCTACCAGTGCTCATCTACCAACTCCAACCTCACCAAGCAGAGCAAACGTAACCTGGCTCTTCATTTTATTGATAGGCTCTCAGGTTTGAACAGATCACTGCAGAATAACTGCTGAACGCAAACAGATTAGCCCATATTTTAGCCTTTAGCTCCTGTTTCACCTCGTGCTCTATCACTCTCCTGTTTAGCTTTCTTCTGCTCTGATCTCCTTTTTCTGTCAGACAGTCCAGGTCCTGTAAGTCCCACAAAAATAATACAATAAATTCTTTTCAGCACAGTTAAACTTTGTCGGTTGACGTAGTGTTGTGAAACAGAGTCTCGGTCTTTGAGCTATAAGTGGATTCATGTTTGACACAACTCTAGATACCGAGAAACAGCAAGAAGAAGAAGAAATTAACAACTTTTTGGTGCCGATACCAACCACTGACACTCAAGGCAAAAAAATAATCTCGCGATGACACAGTTAAGCAGCTTAAAAGTTAAAGCTTTGTTCTAATTTTGTGCTTTAACTTTTCACCATGAAATAAAACTCAATGAGAGTTGACCGTAAAAGTGTTTTATCTGGCACAAAAAACAAAACAGAAGGTTTAACTGAGTTACAGAAACTTGTAATTATGTTCAAAGCAAAGAGTAAGCTACGACCAGAGTTTATAAAATATGTTTGTCTTTTCCTCTGAAAATGAGGAGCATAGAAGAAAGTATCATTTTAAACATCAGTTTGCCAGGACAGCTTTAATACTAAAGTGTTTATCTGTGATTGTAGTTTAACTGCGGAATTGAATAATGACTTTAAGGGTTCTAGTCAGTTATATTAGTTCAAAAAAATGTATAAGAATTCACTTCTCAGAGTGTATCAAATTAGTTAGTTTGGTTTTTGTGATGTTTCCTTGAATGCATTGTCAGGTTCTTTTAGGTTTGTATTGTCTTTTTTATTCGTTCATAGATTGTTATTAGAAAGACCATTGTGTCACTTACTGTTTAACTTTTGAGAATGGGGCAGGTAAAGTGTGAATTCTTTTTTTTCTTACCTCTCTCTTGTGTGAAACACATGCAGAACAAATCAATAAAATGCAAAATGAAAACTCTGAGAGTTGTTGATTTTATTTTGCACTTTTGTTAATTTATTACTGCCTGTTCACAAACTCAGAGAGTTGTTTGTGCTTTATTTTGGACTCCATTGCAGAGTGACCGTGCTACCTTTTTTAAAAACATGTCTAAGTTCATTTGTGTTGATTAAGATTTTATGTATCAAAAGTACTAGTGGTGTCATGACTTGGTATCAGTGACTACTCAAGAGGGAATACAGGTATCAGTTTGAAAAAAAAATGGTATCATGAATCCTTTTTTTAATCTCTTTTTAAACCTTTAATTCTCAATAATAAAAGTGAGACTATTTCAAAACAACTTGTCAAGTTTTCGCTCTGTGAACTAACATCAACATCAGTGTTTACGTCCCGTAAGTCAAAGGTCAGACTGACGTCACCAGAGTTCAAGTGCGAGTTGAGGTGAGTTCAGTCTTGAAAGAATCCAGGTCAAGTCTGAGTCAGCCCATGTTACCTTCTCACATCTTTTTCTGGGTTCATCCAGGTCAGATGTTTGTTATATTTTCAGCGTGTTTCAATATTTCTACTTGTTTATTCTTTTTCAAACATGTTGCACTGCTCTCTCCTGCATTTGACGTCAAACATAGAGAGAGCAAATTCACCTCATGAGGCATCCTGACAGTAAGTGTTGCTTAACAAGACGGCACGTGAACAGGCATGCAGGTAAAATATCGACTTTCTCTTACTGGAAAGTTAATACTTCATTCGACTTCTCTGTAAAAACATATTCTGTTTTTCGTGACTTCTCAACCTCTTAAAAAGGTCTCCGTCAATGTTATGACATTATTTCGTAATACCAACTTGAACAATGTTGCTCAATGATCCCAACTTAAGCCAAACATCCATCGATTCCAGCTGCTGTGAACTTGGCCATGAGGAGTGTTTGTTTTCGTACAGTATCCCTGCCCATATCTCAAACTTTTGTTCCTCAGCGCGCCCATATCATGAGAACACCAACCCTCGCAGAGCATGATAGAAAACAGAGCCGAGCAACTGGAGGCTTAATGTTATGAATCTCCCTGTTTCAAAGGATTAAGTCAGAAGCAGACGTGCACAGATAAGAGATGATCGAGCCGTAAACGGTGCAGAAAAAGAAGGCAGGAGAGAGAGAGGTGCAGGACGGGGGCTTTCGAAAGGATCAATGCAAAGAAACAGCAAAGTGAAGAATGTGCTCATGAATAAAACTCAGAGTTGTGAGCGGTGGGAGGATGTGAGTGGGGGTTGCAGAGAAATTGGAGATGTGTATGAATGGATCCTGAGCCTGGCCCGTGTCCAAACCTTCTGCCTCAGCCTGCAAGAGCCGGGATTCTCCGCTCACAAGTCCAGGAATTACTTCCCCGACAGCTTCGCATACTTGAGCTGCATAGTTGATCTGGGCTGTACCGGGATCTTCCATACGGCTGCTGCCGCTCGTGTATCACATGCCACTATTACCATCTGTGCTGCCGCTGCGGCTGCAAAGGTAGAGTTTCACCCGCTGCGAGTTCAGCCAAACTGAAAATGAAAAGAGCTGGCGAGGAGTGTAAAGGGAAATGAGATGACATTTTACTGGACCCACCCTGAGCTGAGTGAAATGTGTGGTTGTAGGAGCATGAATGGAAACACAGAGCATCACAACAGCGTACAGTACAAGAGAGAGAGAGAGAGAGAGTGAGGTGAACTGGAAAGCATGAACTCAGCAACACCAAGCACAGAAAGTCATCTTCTCAGGCAAGTCAGAGTAGTTTAAGATAAATGTGTTATGGTTTAGAGAAGTGTTTACGAAACAGGAAATCATGTCAGTTCCCCAAGCCCTACAATCACAGAGAAGTCTATTTTTCATTTCTTCTTTCTAATGAACACAGCTTGACTCAAAGTGCAGGAACAAATTAAAGTTTTTCCACGATGTTCAGCTGAGGAACGGTTTTCAGTCTCCCGGATGGTGCGAAGATAGCACCCCAGCCTGTGTACTGACATGGGTGTGGGGGGGATTTGTGTGTTGAATCAGGTAAGCCNGGACAGGGGACGCTTAGTGAGCAGTGAATCACTCAATGGAGAGGTGTTGGTGACGCAAAGTGTTTACACACGGCAGAACAATTAAAGCAGTGTGGAGAGTCCGGGACTTCAGGAGAGCTGGTGCCTCCGCTGTAAAAAGCACCTAACGTTTGAGTCCTCTTTGCACAGAGGCAGGTGGAGAGAGTCCCAGTGGGCAGACAGACGTGGAAAGATGAGCCAGCCTCTGACTCAGCCTCACAGGTAACACAATGACGTCTCAGATGCTAAAGTGAAGCTGTCAAACACTCACAGAAAACAGAGACAGCGCCCTCAGGAGACCAACACTCCAAAACAAACCACTGACACTTAAAAAAAAAAACTCTGCAGACCTGGATCTGCTCCCAAAACCAACCTGGACTTAATGATTTCAAGCCTCCACCCCGCAAGATTAAATCATAATCGTACTTAATGCAAGTATATATCTGCCTCCACGTGTCAGCTGTATTGCTCACCAGGCTGACTCTTTTTACATGCCCTCAGAGAATAATGTGGAGCGAGCTTTGTAACACTCAGCGAAATGAAGAGCCGAGTTGGCAGCGTTACACTCAACTAATATCTGAGTCCAAGCCTCATCAGCTGATTTACTTTTCTGTCTCTCTGAGCTTCAGGGGCTCCTCACTGAACATTCAGGACCATATGTGATGTCGAATAAAACCTCTTTAATGTCTCTGAGGAAGAGAAAAACGCAGCCAACGTCCTGAGAGCTAAGTGGAAGAAAATGGCCTTCCTATTTCTGTGTTTTTTTGAAGTTTGATCAGATGACCTCCGGCTTCCTTTACAGCTCAGATAAAACTCTCAGGGGTTTAGAGTCGCCCCAGCGCTAATCAAAGTGTTTGGACAGAAAGAATGATGCTTTACTGTAAACCACACACAACTCTTCGCACTGCAGCACTAAGATACGAACCCAGAGGAAAACATCTGATAAGATTAACTTGTAACTCTTCACTCAATCAAGCTCTTTTTTCAGTAATCTTTCAACACTTCCAGCTTATACCTCCTTTGACTCAACCTTCAGCCTCTAACACAGTGACAGGACAATTCTTCTTCTCCAGCCTGAGATTAAAACAGGTTGCTGTCAGGAGATAAAATCACGGCTAAATTCTCCTTCTGTCAATCAGACTCTGTCGTCCAGTAACAAAAGCGTGACACACCTTCTCTTTATTGGAGCGTAGCATCCAGAAACAGGAGCAGCAGCAGGAGTAGAAGTCTTTAGTAGCTCACGCTGTCGTGGGAATCAGATAGAAGTCGTTTCTGTTTGTCCATCCATCGGTTTCCAACCTCCCTTTTTGATGTCCTCTAACACAACTCCTCCTTCGCACGTCTATTCAACTCGCCCCTCTCTCTCCCCGAGCGCTCCCTCTCTTCTAGTGCTTGTCAGAGCTTGCTGGTGACAAAGTGATTTGTGGGAGCTCCGAGCTGACTTTTCTCTTGCCTCGCTCTCTCTCCCCCCCCCTGAACCTTCTTTTTCTTTTTTTTTTTTTTTGCTGGTTCCTGTTGCTTGTCTAATAGAGCGAGGAGTTCTCCGCCCAGGAAATGAGGGTAACGGCTGCAGTGTAAAACATCTGCTGTTTAACAGAGCTCTGCTGCCTGCCCTCTGTCCACATCAGGAAGCCAAGAGCTGAACATGCTGATTCGCTGTCTTTAGATGCAGCAGCTCTCTCTCTCTCTCTCTCTCTCTCTCACACGCTCACAGCTCGTCTCTCTCTGTGATGACTGACATGTCAACAAGCCTCGCAAAGCGCCAAAGTCTCACCAGAGTGACAGCCAAGTTTACCTGGTGGCTGTGAAGGCAGAGAACGTGACGACCTGAGAGTTTTTGGCAGGTCTGAGAGACGAGCAGTGCCAGAGCTAACAGCAGCTCAGGACTGTGGTGTGCACAGTCCCAGGTCCTGGTTGTGTATTTTCAAAAGCAAGGCCAGACTTAAACAAACTCGTGATGGTTTCATTTTGTCTCCGCCTGTGGGGAGAATCAACAGGGAAGTAAACCACCGAAAAATTTCAAAAGAGCTCGGGAATTTTAGGTTTTGCCCTGATGTGTTTCCAGTGCGTATCTGTTGTCTTTAACTCAATGAGACGACTGTTTAGATAATACAGCGACATTTAACATGAGGAAACAAAGTCAGAAATCCCCTGATATACGATAAGTAAGAAGAGACAACAATACAAACATAGAGACTATTATTCCACCTACAGAGTGAACTTATTATTCGTATTTCTGGTTAAAGTTTGCAATAGATATCAGTATGAGTGTGGCTTTTAAATGTCAGTACCTCTTACAGGAACCTGTTGCTCTGAAATATCATTGATGAGTGAACACTGACACCTAGTGGAGTTACATAAGTACTATGTTCAAATCCATGGATGCCATAACCGCTCTAACTGAGGGCTCCACAAAAACTGCTCCCCCTGGTGGCTGGCTGAAGAATAAGTGGAGCCACAGCGGGTTTGCACTGTGACCCTGCAGACTCTTCTTATACAAAAACTTAAATTGAGATTGTGAATGACTGTTCAAGTCATGTGTGGGTAAAACTAAGAAACAAACAGTGGAAACATAGGGCTCCCCATTGCGCAACCTTCTTCAACATTTAACTAACATTCACCAATCTCACCTTCCTGGGCATGAAACTGATATTACAAAGCTTTTCTTTCAACAGAGAGAGGGGCCACGTGGCAAGGACCTCCATGACGTTATGGTCCAGCTACGCACCTCACCTGCCTCGTTCGGGGATAAGGTAGAGGGTCAAGGTTTTTAGTTAAATTATATACCAGGGGCCCATCCCCTGCATAGTCTATAATTTGACTATTCTTGTCTATGATGTGAACTAGAATCGGTTTTCCGGCTCTTCGCTTACCCACAAACTGTCAGAGGAGGGAAACCCATTCATATCCATGTCCAACAAACTGATGGTTAGTTTTACTTTATTTAATTTATTAACATTCAAAGATTCACTGACCAAACTCTATGGGCTCAGTTAATGGGTAAAATGTGGAAAAATATCAACATGTAGTGTAATACTGTAAATGTGTGCACCTTTAGAGTCAGGCCACATGGCTACTTCCTGGTCATGTGACTCATTACAGTCCAATGAGAAATCAAAAACTAGTGCTTGGTTATTTCAACCCCACAGAAAGTTCTAGTTACTTTTGAGCACTATCTTGAATAAAATGATAGTGGATACCAAAATGAAACATTTTCAAATTTATATAAAAGCTGTCTTTTGGATAAAAAAATCTTTACTATGATGTCCTGTCCTGTTCAACAATTGAATGGTGAACCTCTGCCCCTTTGTGGACAACACAGAGAACTGCACTACAAGGGGGTTCATCTTTTCACTTTTCCTTTTTGTGGTGTATGGTTCTTTGTATTTGAAGAAAACCTAACATGATTTACAGAGTAAATGCTGAAAAAGTATTTGAGAATTCTTCATGCATCAATTTTTCACAAAGAAACCAATATATCACTAATTACCAATAACCTGCATGGAATGGCTAATACAAAAGTTGGAATGTGGAGGGTGAGGCTGATTATTTCATAATACAGTGAATTCAGTTCTCACAACTACAGCTCTTTATATTCACAAGTGATTAAAAGAAGTGTTTTTTTTTCTGTTGCTATATAAACATTCACATCCTAGATATATTTCATCTATAGTTTAAATTCCCCTGAATGTAGTGAAATAGAATACAAGGAACAGACAGTATCACAAATGACAAGTGTTTCTGTTTCTAGCTTAAGTTTGTTGATTTTCTTTGAACAGTTGATCAGGGGAGAGCGCGAACGCAGTCCCCCACTACCAGAAATTATGCAGTCGAGATTCCCACATTTGGGGAATTCGCAGGGGTCAGCACAACCGGAGTGCAATGGCTGAGCCTCGCCCTGGGTGAACCACCTTCTTGATCATGGTATCTCCCCTGCCAGGTAAGTATGAGTTCCTGACATCACACACACACAACACATTCACACAACTGACACACTCACTGAGGGTCCTCACACTCTGATAATCACACAATTATAACAGGATGGAGAGAGAAACATCCACACAACAATGTTTCTCATGCAAGAAAAATGATTGAACAGTGACAAAGAACTGCTTTTTTTATGTAAAACACAAGGACCTTGGCATTTCCCACAATGCATTGCTGCATCTCTGCATCAAAAGCTCAATGAAAATCAGACTGTATAAAGTGCAAATCTAAACCAAACCATGAGCAGCCAGACACAGAGGTTAAAAAAGCTGAACTCTCATCATAAAATGAACTGAAGTTGTTTGGGGAACACTTAGATTGCAGTTAACTAACTAAAAATGTGTTTCACACACTTCAGCCACTTCCTGTTCCTTTGTCCACTGCTCTGGGAGGTTTCTTTCATTATTGACACTGCCCTCTACTGGTCTGACATATGAACTACCTCAGCTGCTGAGTAATAAAGAGATGAATGCTGATTGATGATTCAGGGTTTTCAGAGGCAAAACATCCGTGCTCAAAGACTTCTTCTGAATAAATTGGACAATTAAACACAGAGTAAATATTTCTTACTGTTCAGCAGAACAAAACTGTCACAATCCTTCCCAATGGACCAACACAGGAACTCATCCGTCATCCTGGAAATTTTCTGTACAACACCTAAGGGTCATGGAGGGAGAAAGCACTCAGTGACTCTGGACTCAATATTCTTTTGCCATTAAAAAACTGCACGGACTGTTTTTAGTTGGACACTTTAACGTTTACCGATTATTCAAGACTACATCTTCTATACATGTATTTTATGTTTTTCAATTTCTGCTTTTATCTCAGAAGTTTAGAACAAAATTTAAGCATGACGGATTTAACAGTCTCCTCCAACACCTTATGTGATGAAGTATTAACACAATCCAAGACAGATGACAAAATTGAGAGACTTGTTTTGTACAGTGAGAGGGGGGTGCACCGTTCCTGGAGGTACTGCAATACCAGGTCGATGCGTGGAGTGGACGCTCGTTCGGGGATAAGGTAGAGGGTCAAGGTTTTTAGTTAAATTATATACCAGGGGCCCATCCCCTGCATAGTCTATAATTTGACTATTCTTGTCTATGATGTGAACTAGAATCGGTTTTCCGGCTCTAGCGATACCCACAAACTGACAGAGCAGGGAAACCCATTCTCATCACTGTCCAACAAACTGATGGTTAATTTTACTTTACTTTTATTATCATCACTCAAAGATTCTCCAACTAAACTCTTTGGGCTCAGTTAATGGGTAAAATGTGGAAAAATATCAACATGAAGTGTAATACTGTAAATGTGTGCACCTTTAGAGTCAGGCCACCTGGTGCTTCCTGGTCATGTGACTCTTAACAGTCCAATGAGAATTAAAAATATAGTGCTTGGTTATTTCAACCCAACAGAAAGTTCTAGTTACTTTTGAGGACTATCTTGAATAAAATGATAGTGGATATCAAGATACAACATTTTCAAGTTTATGTAAAAGCTGTCTTTAGGATAAAATAATCTTAACTGTAATGTCCTGTCCTGTTCAACAATTGTATGGTGAACTTCTGCCCCTTTGTGGACAACACAGAGAACTGCACTACAAACAGGTTCATCTTTTCACTTTTCCTTTTGTGGTGTATGGTTCTTTGTATTTGAAGAAACCTAACATGATTTACAGAGTAAATGCTGAAAAAGTACTTGAGAATTCTTCATGCATCAATTTTTCACAAAGAAACCAATTTATCTCTAATTACCAATTACCTGCATGGAGTGGCTAATACAAAAGTTGGAATGTGGAGGGTGAGGCTGATTTTTTCATAATACGGTGAATTAAGTTCTCACAACTACAGCTCTTTATATTCACAAGTGATTAAAAGAAGTGTTTTTTTTTCTGTTGCTATATAAACATTCACATCCTAGATATATTTCATCTATAGTTTAAATTCCCCTGAATGAAGTGAATCAGAAAACAAGGAACAGACAGTAACACAAATGACAAGTGTTTCTGTTTCTAGCTGAAGTTTGTTGATTTTCTTTGAACAGTTGATCAGGGGAGAGCGCGAACGCAGTCCCCCACTACCAGAAATTATGCAGTCGAGATTCCCACATTTGGGGAATTCGCAGGGGTCTCGTGTTGGCCTCACGTTACCGACTCGGAGCGGGACCCACTTGGTGGAAGAACTAGTACCATAGAGGGGACGGTCCATTCATACTCAACCTGACATCACACACACACAACACATTCACACAACTGACACACTCACTGAGGGTCCTCACACTCTGATAATCACACAATTATAACAGGATGGAGAGAAAAACATCTGCACAGTAACATGTTACAGACAACACCAATGAGTAAACCCTGACAAAGAACTGCTTTTTTTACTTAAAACACAAGGACTTGGCATTTCCCACAATGCATTGCTGCATCTCTGGATCAAGCGGACTGAAAATCAGACTGTATTTGAAAAAATCTTATTTAAACCCACAAGGAACCAGACAGACTGGTTGGATGAGTCAAATCTTGACAATTCAATGACCTGAAGATGTTTTAGGAACATTTGAGATGAACATAACTGATTAAAAGTGTGTTGCTCCCCTTCTGTCCTTCACACACTGCAGCCACTTCCTGTTTCTTTGTCCACTGCTCTGGGGGGCTGCTTTCATTAATGACCCTGCCCACACAGGTTTGCATGTGAACTACTCCAGTAGCTGAGTGATACAGACTGAATACTGATTCAGAAATTTTTGTGACAACATAACAGTGCCTAACAACTTCATCTGAATGAAACAACAATAAAATGCAGAAGAAATATTCCTTGGTTTGTGATTCTTGATCGAGTGTGACAGGCTGCTTTTTAAAGTCCTATAAGCCCGATGTTTGCTCAGCATCACACAACTCTGATAGACTAATGGTGCTTAATTATATGACAGTTAATACTTTGTGAATGTTTGCCAAATTGAAGACTACTAAGGAAAACAATCCGACAACTGGGCACATGAGACATGCTGCTATAAATTATGCAAACCTCTTCAATATTGACTCTTTAGGCATTATTAACAGAATTCACTTTTGTTGCTTAAAACTTGGAACTGTCTTGATTTGTACAGTGAGAGGGGGGTGCAGGCAAGGACCTCCATGACGTTATGGTCCAGCTACGCACCTCACCTGCCTCGTTCGGGGATAAGGTAGAGGGTCAAGGTTTTTAGTTAAATTATATACCAGGGGCCCATCCCCTGCATAGTCTATAATTTGACTATTCTTGTCTATGATGTGAACTAGAATCGGTTTTCCGGCTCTAGCGATACCCACAAACTGACAGAGGAGGGAAACCCATTCATATCCATGTCCAACAAACTGATGGTTATTTTTTACTTTACTGTAACTATCACCACTAACATTACTCCAACTAAAGTCTTTGGGCTCAGTTAATGGGCAAAATGTGTAAAATGTCAACATGTAGTGTAAAAGGGTAAAAATGTGACTATTCTGAGTCAAGCCGCATGGCTACTTCCTGGTCACATGACTTCCTGAGTCCAATGAGAATTAAACATTTAGTGCTTGGTTATTTCAACCCCACAGAAAGTTCTAGTTCACTTTTGAATTCTATCTTGAATATGACAGTGAAAACCAAAATGAAACATTTTCAAATTTATATGTAATCCATCTTTAGGATAAAATAATCTTTACTATGATGTCCTGTCCTGTTCAACAATTGAATGGTGAACCTCTGCCCCTTTGTGGACAACACAGAGAACTGCACTACAAGGGGGTTCATCTTTTCACTTTACTTTCGGTGAGAGTTGCTCTTTGTATTTGAAGAAAATCTTACATGATTCACAGAGTAAACTCTGAAAAATTACTTGAGCATTCTTAATGCTTCAACTTTTAATAACGAAACCAATTTATATTTAATTTTTTAATACTGGCATGGCAGACTAATGGAAAAGTTGGAAAGTGAAGTGTAGGCTGGTCATTTAACAATATGGTGAATTAAGTTTCTCAGAACTACAGCTCTTTTTGTTCACAAGTGATTAGAAGAAGTGTATTTCTGTTGCTATATAAACATTCACATCCTAAATATATTTCATCTATAGTTTAAATTCCCCTGAATGAAGTGAAACATTAACAAGGAACAGACAATAACATAAATGACAAGTGTTTCTGTTTCTAGCTGAAGTTTGTTGATTATCTTTGAACAGTTGATCAGGGGAGAGCGCGAACGCAGTCCCCCACTACCAGAAATTATGCAGTCGAGATTCCCACATTTGGGGAATTCGCAGGGGTCAGCACAACCGGTCACGTTACCGACTCGGAGCGGGACCCACTTGGTGGAAGAACTAGTACCATAGAGGGGACGGTCCATTCATACTCAAGGACTGTAGTGACACACACAACACATTCACACAACTGACACACTCACTGAGGGTCCTCACACTCTGATAATCACACAATTATAACAGGATGGAGAGAAAAACATCCACACAATAATGTTTCTTAGGCAACAACAATGAGCAAACCCTGACAAAGGACTGCTTTTTTTACTTAAAACAGAAGGACCTGGCATTTCCCACAATGCAGTGCTGCATCTCTGGATCAAACGCTCACTGAAAATCAGACTGTATAAAGTGCAAATCTAAACAAAACCATGAGAAACCAGACACAGAGGTTAAATAAGCTGAACCCTTATCATAAAATCACCTGGTGTTGTTTTAGGGACACTTTATTTGAAGTAAACTAACTAAAAACGTGTTGATCTCCTTCTGTCTTTCAAATGCTGCAGCTACTTCCTGTTTCTTTGTTCACTGCTCTGGGAGGATGCTTTCATTATTGACGCTGCCCTCTACTGGTCTGACATGTGAACTACCTCAGCAGCTGAGTAATATAGAGATGAATGCTGATTCAGAGTTTTCAGAGGCTAAACATCTGTGCTCAAAGACGTCTTCTGAATAAAATGGCAATTAAAACACAAAAGTAAAATTCCTTACTGTTCAGTCCTGTGTTCAGTCGTAGACAACAGTCACAATCCTTCCAAATGGACAGACACAGGGACTCCATTGTAACCCTGGACATTTTCTGTGTAACACCTGAGGGTCATAAAGGGGGAAAGCACTCAGTGATTCTGGACCAGGGCTGAAATATTTATCGTCATCGTTTTGATATAGAGATAGGAAAATTCAAGATATCAATACCCCAATTATGGAGATATCAAAAATGTAGATTTTCCGAGCTCACCCCTGTGTTAAGCTCCAACAGTCGCATGATTATCGATGACTTTCTGTTAATGTTGATGACTGACAATGAGCTCTAATCCATCAACTGCACTTTACACATCCTGTTTCAATAACATGCTTTTATCTCTCTAAAAATTAATTAGTCTTCACTAAACTCTGCATCATATTGTATCGTATTGAAATCTAGATATCCGGCTTTAATATCAAGATTTGAAATTTTGCCCACATCTTTCAGCTCTACTCTTGACAACAAATTTTTTTGCTCATTTTACACAGAGACTTTCTTCAGTTGGACACGAGAAAGGTTGTTAGTTACTCAAAATAACATCTTCTATACATGCACTTTCTGTTTTTGATTTTCTTCTTGTGTCTCACAACTTCAGAACAAACTTTACGCATTACACAAAGTGTTCAACAGCCTCCTGCAACACCTTATGTGATGAAGTATTAGCACTATCCAAGACAGATGACAAGTTTGAGAGACTTGTTTTGAACAGTGAGAGGGGGGTGCACCGTTCCTGGAGGTACTGCAATACCAGGTCGATGCGTGGAGTGGACGGAGCAAGCCCCTATTCCATCTCCCAGTTCCAAAAATGTTAAATTATATACCAGGGGCCCATCCCCTGCATAGTCTATAATTTGACTATTCTTGTCTATGATGTGAACTAGAATCGGTTTTCCGCGAGAAGCGATACCCACAAACTGACAGAGCAGGGAAACCCATTCTCATCACTGTCCAACAAACTGATGGTTAATTTAACTTTACTTTTATTATCATCACTCAAAGATTCTCCGACTAAACTCTATGGGCTCACTTAATGGGTAAAATGTGGAAAAATATCAACATGTAGTGTAATACTGTAAATGTGTGCACCTTTAGAGTCAGGCCACCTGGTGCTTCCTGGTCATGTGACTCTTAACAGACCAATGAGAATTCAAAAACTAGTGCTTGGTTATTTCAACCCCACAGAAAGTTCTAGTTACTTTTGAGCATAATCTTGAATAAAATGATAGTGGATACCAAAATGAAACATTTTCAAGTTTATGTATAAGCTGTCTTTAAGATAAAATAATCTTTACTATGATGTCCTGTCCTGTTCAACAATTGAATAGTGAACCTCTGCCCCTTTGTGGACAACATAGAGAACTGCACTAAAAGGGGGTTCATCTTTTCACTTTTCCTTTTTGTGGTGAATGGTTCTTTGTATTTGAAGAAACCTAACATGATTTACAGAGAAAATGCTGAAAAAGTACTTGAGCATTCTTAATGCTTCAATTTTTCACAAAGAAACCAATACATCTGTAATTACCAATTACCTCCATGGAATGGCTAATACAAAAGTTGGAATGTGGAGGGTGAGGCTGATTATTTCATAATGCGGTGAAATCAGTTCTCACAACTACAGCTCTTTATATTCACAAGTGATATAATCAAGGGTGTAACCTGTGATATATGAACATTTACATCTTAAATACATATATTAATACCCCTATATGAAGTGAAACAGCAAACAGGGAACAGACAGTGACTAATGACCAGTGTTTCTGTTTCCAGCTGACTTTGTTGATTTTCTTTGAACAGTTGATCAGGGGAGAGCGCGAACGCAGTCCCCCACTACCAGAAATTATGCAGTCGAGATTCCCACATTTGGGGAATTCGCAGGGGTCAGCACAACCGGAGTGCAATGGCTGAGCCTCGCCCTGGGTGAACCACCTTCTTGATCATGGTATCTCCCCTGCCAGGTAAGTATGAGTTCCTGACATCACACACACACAACACATTCACACAACTGACACACTCACTGAGGGTCCTCACACTCTGATAATCACACAATTATAACAGGATGGAGAGAAAAACATCCACACAATTACATCTTACAAGCAACACCAATGAGCAAACCCTGACAAAGGACTGCTTTTTTTACTTAAAACACAAGGACCTGGCATTTCCCACAATGCATTGCTGCATCTCTGTATCAAAAGCTCACTGAAAATCAGACTGTATAAAGTGCAAATCTAAACCAAACCATGAGCAGCCAGACACAGAGGTTAAATAAGCTGAACTCTCATCATAAAATGAACTGAAGTTATTTGGGGAACACTTAGATTGCAGTTAACTAACTAAAAACGTGTTTCACACACTTCAGCTACTTCCTGTTCCTTTGTCCACTGCTCTGGGAGGTTTCTTTCATTATTGACACTGCCCTCTTCTGGTCTGACATGTGAACTACCTCAGCAGCTGAGTAATAAAGAGATGAATGCTGATTCAGAGTTTTCAGTGGCTCAACATCTGTGCTCAAAGACATGTTTTTTAAAAAAATATTTCTTACTGTTCAGTACTATGATCAGCAGTAGACAACAGTCACAATCCTTTACAATGGACTGACACAGAAACTCCTCTGTCACCCTGGACATTTTCTGTGTAACACCTAAGCGTCATGGAGGGAGAAAGCACTCAGTCACTGTGAACTTAATATTCTTTTTCCATTTAACATCTGCACGGACTGTTTTTAGGTGGACACCTTACGATTACGGTTATTCAAGGCTACATCTTCTATACTTGCAGTTTATGTTTTTGAATTTCTTCTTTTTATCTCAGAACTTTAAAACAAAATTTTAGCATGACAGATTATTCAAAAGCCTCCTTCAACACATTATGTGATGAACTATCAGCACAATAAAAGACAGATGACAAGATTGAGAGACTTGTATTGAACAGTAAGAGGGGGGTGCACCGTTCCTGGAGGTACTGCAATACCAGGTCGATGCGTGGAGTGGACGGAGCAAGCCCCTATTCCATCTCCCAGTTCCAAAAATCAATTTAATATATGGTCCCCGGGTAGGGGACGTATCAGATATTAAACTGATAAGAACAGATACTACACTTGATCTTAGCCAAAAGGCCGAGAAGCGATACCCACAAACTGACAGAGCAGGGAAACCCATTCTCATCACTGTCCAACAAACTGATGGTTATTTTAACTTTTTTTTTACTATCATCACTCAAAGATTCTCCAACTAAACTCAATGGACTCCCTTAAAAAGCAAAACATGAAAAATGTCACCAATCTGTGTTATGGAGTAAAAGTTTGACTATTCTGAGTAAGGCCACATGGCTACTTCCTGGTCATGTGACTCCTTACAGTCCAATGAGAATTCAAAGTCTAGTGCTTGGTTGTTTTCAACAACAATTCAACCACAATCTTTGAAATACTGAGTATATAAACCCTGATGATACATTTTCATATTGAAATAAACCCTGATCCAGTTGCAATAGTCCTAGTTTTGCTGTCCTGACCTGTTGAACAATTGAATTGTGAACCTCTGCCACATGTGGAGAACATAGAGAACTGCAATACTGAGGTCCATCTGTTTGCCTTTCCTTTTGGGGTGTATGGTTCTATGTATTGGTTCAAGCCTAGAATGATTAACAACAAAAAAATATGTTTATAATAAAAGATTTGAATATTCTTGATTGCTTCAATATTTTAATTAAGAAACAAATAGATCTCCAATTATTGATGACTTGCATGTAGGAAGAATACAAAGTCAAAAAATGAAAGGGTTAGGCTGGTCATTGTACAAAAAAGTGAATTAATTTCCAACATCTCTAACTGTTTTGTCACAAGCGATTAAAATAAGACTATTACTGCTAATATAAACATTCACAGTTTTAACAAAATAAATGTATTGGTTCGAAGAGCCCCCAAAATCTCAGCAAGATGTGAGACAGCAAACATGGGACACACAATTGCACAGATGACAATAGTGTGTTAGCCCAGTCCTGGACAGTTTAGTTAAATATCTTTGAACAGTTGATCAGGGGAGAGCGCGAACGCAGTCCCCCACTACCAGAAATTATGCAGTCGAGATTCCCACATTTGGGGAATTCGCAGGGGTCAGCACAACCGGAGTGCAATGGCTGAGCCTCGCCCTGGGTGAACCACCTTCTTGATCATGGTATCTCCCCTGCCAGGTAAGTATGAGTTCCTGACATCACACACACACAACACATTCACACAACTGACACACTCACTGAGGGTCCTCACACTCTGATAATCACACAATTACAACAGGATGGAGAGAAAAACATCCACACAACAATGTTTCTCAGGCGACAACAATAAGCAAACCCTGACCAAGGACTGCTTTTTTTAACATCAAATATAAAGACTTGGCATTTCCCACAATGCACTGCTGCATCTCTGTGTCTAAAGCTCACTGAAAATCAGACTGTATATAGAAAAAATCTTATTTTAACCACAAGGAACCAGACAGACTGGTTGGATGAGTCAAATCTTGACAATTCAATGACCTGAAGATGTTTTAGGAACATTTGAAATGAACATAACTGATTAAAAGTGTGTTGCTCCCCTTCTGTCTTTCACATGCTGCAGCCACTTCCTGTTTCTTTGTTCACTGCCCTGGGGGGCTGCTTTTATCAATGATCCTGCCCCCACAGGTTTGCATGTAAACTACTCTGGGAGCTGAGTGATACAGAGTTAAACTGATTCAGAAATTTTTGTGACAACATAACAGTGCTTAACAACTTCATCTGAATGAAATAACAATAAAATGCAGAAGAAAAATTCCTTGGTGTGTGATTCTTGATTGAGTGTGACAGGTTGCTTTTGAAAGTCCTATAAGCCCCATGTTTGCTCAGTATCACACATCTCTGATAGAACAATGTTGCTTAATTATATGACAGTATATACTTTGTAAATGTTTGCCAAATTGATGACTACAAAGGAAAAGAAAAGCAACAACTGGGCACATGAGACATGCTGCTATAAAGTATGCAAACCTCTTCAATTTTGATTCTTTAGGCATTATTAACAGAATTCATCTTTTTCACTGAAAACCTAGGACAGTCTTGTTTTGAACAGTGAGAGGGGGGTGCACCGTTCCTGGAGGTACTGCAATACCAGGTCGATGCGTGGAGTGGACGGAGCAAGCCCCTATTCCATCTCCCAGTTCCAAAAATCAATTTAATATATGGTCCCCGGGTAGGGGACGTATCAGATATTAAACTGATAAGAACAGATACTACACTTGATCTTAGCCAAAAGGCCGAGAAGCGATACCCACAAACTGACAGAGCAGGGAAACCCATTCTCTTCACTGTCCAACAAACTGATGGTTATTTTAACTTTACTGTTACTATAATCACTAACATTACTCCAAATAAACTCTTTAGGCACAGTTAATGGGCATAATGCGAAAAATGTCAACATTTAGTGTAATAGTGAAAAAATGTGATCATTCTGAGTCAGGCCGCATGGCTATTTCCTGGTCACATGACTCCCTGAGTCCAATGAGAATTCATCAACTAGTGCTTGGTTATTTCAACCCTACAGAAAGTTTTAGTTCATTTTTAATTTCTATCTTGAATAAAATGAATAAAGAAACCAAAATGAAGTATTTTCATATTCATATCGAAGCCGTCTTTGGAAGAAAAATATCTTAATTGTAATGTCCTGTTCTGTTCAACAATTGAATGGTGAACCTCTGCCCCTTTGTGGAAAACACAGAGAACTGCACTACAAGCAGGTTCACCTTTTTCACTTTGCTTTGGGTGCGTGTGGTTCTTTGTATATGAAGAAAACCTAACATGATTCACAGAGTAAACTCTGAAAAATCACTTGAAAATTTTTAATGCTTAAATTTTTCACAAAGAAACCACTTTCCAACTTTTGTATTAGCCTTCAATGAAGGTAATTTAAAATTGAATAGAAATTGGGGTGTAGGCTGGTCATTTCACAATATGGTGAATTAAGTTCTCACAACTACAGCCCTTTTTGTTTACAACTGATTAGAACAAGGGTATGACCTGCGGTATATATAGATTCACATCTTCAATAAATATATTTTCTAGTTAAAATGCAACTAAATGAAGTAAAACAGCAAACATGGCACAGAAAGAACACAAACCATGAAAGTGTATGTGTTCCTATTTCGAGCTGATTCTGGTGATTTTCTTTGAACAGCTGATCAGGGGAGAGCGCGAACGCAGTCCCCCACTACCAGAAATTATGCAGTCGAGATTCCCACATTTGGGGAATTCGCAGGGGTCAGCACAACCGGAGTGCAATGGCTGAGCCTCGCCCTGGGTGAACCACCTTCTTGATCATGGTATCTCCCCTGCCAGGTAAGTATGAGTTCCTGACATCACACACACACAACACATTCACACAACTGACACACTCACTGAGGGTCCTCACACTCTGATAATCACACAATTCTAACAGGATGGAGAGAAAAACATCCACACAACAATGTTTCTCAGGCAACAACAATGAGCAAACCCTGACCAAGGACTGCTTTTTTTAACATCAAATATAAAGACTTGGCATTTCCCACAATGCAGTGCTGCATCTCTGTATCAAAAGCTCACTAAAAATCAGACTGTATAAAATGCAAATCCAAACCAAACCATGGGCAGCCAGACACAGAGGTTAAATAAGTTGAACTCTAATCATAAAATGAACTGGCGTTGTTTTAGGGACACTTTATTTGAAGTAAACTAACTAAAAACGTGTTGATCTCCCTCTGTCTTTCAAATGCTGCAGCCACTTCCTGTTCCTTTGTTCACTGCTCTGAGAGGTTGCTTTCATTATTGACGCTGCCCTCTACTGGTCTGACATGTGAACTACCTCAGCAGCTGAGTAACATAATGTGAATACTGATTCAGAGTTTTCAGGGGCAAAACATCTGTGCTCAAAGACTCCTTTTAAATAAAATTGCAATCAAGTGCAGAGTAAATGTTCCTTACTGTTCAGTGTTATGTCCAGCAGTGGACAACTGTTACAATCCTTCCCAATGAACCAACACAGGATCTCATCCGTCATCCTGGACATTTTCTGTACAACACCTAAGGGTCATGAAGGGAGAAAGCACTCAGTGATTCTGGACTAAATATTCTTTTGCCCATTTTACATCTGCACAGACTGTTTTTAGTTGGACACTTTAATGTTCACCAATTATTTAAGGCTTCACCTTCTTTACTTGAATTTTATGTTTTCCAATTTTTTCTTGTATCTCAGAACTTCAGAACAAACTTTAAGCATGACACAAATAATGCAACAGTCTCCTGCTACACATTATGTAATGAAGCATGAGCACATTCCAAGACAGATGACAAGATTGAGAGACTTGTTTTGGACAGTGAGAGGGGGGTGCACCGTTCCTGGAGGTACTGCAATACCAGGTCGATGCGTGGAGTGGACGGAGCAAGCCCCTATTCCATCTCCCAGTTCCAAAAATCAATTTAATATATGGTCCCCGGGTAGGGGACGTATCAGATATTAAACTGATAAGAACAGATACTACACTTGATCTTAGCCAAAAGGCCGAGAAGCGATACCCACAAACTGACAGAGCAGGGAAACCCATTCTCTTCACTGTCCAACAAACTGATGGTTAATTTAACTTTACTTTTACTATCATCACTCAAAGATTCTCCAACTAAACTCTATGGGCTCAGTTAATGGGTAAAATGTGGAAAAATATCAACATGTAGTGTAATACTGTAAATGTGTGAACCTTTAGAGTCAGGCCACCTGGTGCTTCCTGGTCATGTGACTCTTAACAGTCCAATGAGAATTAAACATTTAGTGCTTGGTTATTTCAATCCTACAGAAAGTTCTAGTTACCTTTTGAATTCTATCTTGAATAAAATGATAGTGAAAACCAAAATGAAACATCTTCAAGTTTATATAAAAGCTGTCTTTAGGATAAAATAATCTTTACTATGATGTCCTGTTCTGTTCAACAATTGAATGGTGAACCTCTGCCCCTTTGTGGACAACACAGAGAACTGCACTACAAGGGGGTCCATCTGTTAACTTTTCCTTTTTGTGGTGAATGGTTCTTTGTATTTGAAGAAAACCTAACATGATTCACAGAGTAAATGCTGAAGAGTACTTGAGAATTCTTCATGCATCAATTTTTCACAAAGAAACCAATACATCTCTAATTACCAATAACCTGCATGGAATGGCTAATACAAAAGTTGGAAGGTGGAGGGTGAGGCTGATTATTTCATACAGCTACAGCTCTTTTTGTTCACAAGTGAGTAAAAGAAGTGTTTTTCTGTTGATATATAAACATTCACATCCGAAATATATTACATCCAAAGTTTAAATTCCCCTGAATGAAGTGATATAGAAAACAAGGAACAGACAGTAACACAAATGACAAGTGTTTCTGTTTCTAGCTGGAGTTTGTTGATTTTCTTTGAACAGTTGATCAGGGGAGAGCGCGAACGCAGTCCCCCACTACCAGAAATTATGCAGTCGAGATTCCCACATTTGGGGAATTCGCAGGGGTCAGCACAACCGGAGTGCAATGGCTGAGCCTCGCCCTGGGTGAACCACCTTCTTGATCATGGTATCTCCCCTGCCAGGTAAGTATGAGTTCCTGACATCACACACACACAACACATTCACACAACTGACACACTCACTGAGGGTCCTCACACTCTGATAATCACAAAACTCAAACAGGATAGAAGGAAAAACATCCACACAACAATGTTTCTCAGGCAACAACAATGGTTAAACCCTGATAAAAGACTGCTTTTTTACTTAAAACACAAGGACCTGACATTTCCCACAATGCATTGCTGCATCTCTGTATCAAAAGCTCAATGAAAATCAGACTGTATAAAGTGCAAATCTAAACCAAACCATGAGCAGCCAGACACAGAGGTTAAATAAGCTGATCTCTTATCATAAAATGAACTGAGGTTGTTTGGGGAACACTTAGATTACAGTTAACTAACTAAAAACGTGTTTCACACACTTCAGCCACTTCCTGTTTCTTTGTCCACTGCTCTCTGTGGTTGCTTTCATTATTGACACTGCCCTCGACTGGTCTGACATGTGAACTACCTCAGCAGCTGAGTAATAAAGAGTAAATGCTGATTCAGAGTTTTCGGTGGCTCAACATCTGTGCTCAAAGACTTCTTCTGAATAAACTGGACATTTACACACAGAATAAATATCTCTTACTGTTCAGTACTATGATCAGCAGTAGAAAACTGTCCAAACCTTTTCAATGGACTGACACAGAAACTCCTCTGTTATGCTGGACGATTTCTGTACATCACCTAAGGGTCATGGAGGGAGAAAGCAGTCAGTGACTCTGGACTCAATATCCTTTTTCCATTTAACATCTGCACGGACTGATTTTAGTTGGACACTTTGACGTTTACCAATGATTCAGGGCTACATCTTCTGTACTTGAATTTTACGTTTTTCAATATTTTCATCTTTTATCTCAGAACTTCATAAACTTTTAGCATTACACAACTTGCTCAACAGCCTCATGCAACACATTATGTGATGAACTATCAGCACAATAAAAGACAGATGACAAGATTGAGAGACTTGTTTTGGACAGTGAGAGGGGGGTGCACCGTTCCTGGAGGTACTGCAATACCAGGTCGATGCGTGGAGTGGACGGAGCAAGCCCCTATTCCATCTCCCAGTTCCAAAAATCAATTTAATATATGGTCCCCGGGTAGGGGACGTATCAGATATTAAACTGATAAGAACAGATACTACACTTGATCTTAGCCAAAAGGCCGAGAAGCGATACCCACAAACTGACAGAGCAGGGAAACCCATTCTTATCACTGTCCAACAAACTGATGGTTATTTTAACTTTTTTTTTTACTATCATCACTCAAAGATTCTCCAACTAAACTCAATGGACTCCCTTAAAAAGCAAAACATGAAAAATGTCACCAATCTGTGTTATGGAGTAAAAGTTTGACTATTCTGAGTAAGGCCACATGGCTACTTCCTGGTCATGTGACTCCTTACAGTCCAATGAGAATTAAAAATCTAGTGCTTGGTTGTTTTCAACAACAACAAAGAAAGTTCCAGTTCACTTCTGAGCACAATCTTTGAAATACTGAGTATGTAAACCCTGATGATACATTTTCATATTGAAATAAACCCTGATCCAGTTGCAATAGTCCTAGTTTTGCTGTCCTGACCTGTTGAACAATTGAATTGTGAACCTCTGCCACATGTGGACAACACAGAGAACTGCACTACTGAGGTCCATCTGTTAACTTTTCCTTTTGTGGTGTATGGTTCTTTGTGTTGGTTCAAGCCTAGAATGATTAACAACAAAAAATAATGTTTAAAATGAAAGATTTGAATATTCTTGATTGCTTCCATATTTAATTAAGAAACAAATAGATCTCCAATTATTGATGACTTGCATGTAGGAAGAATACAAAGTCAAAAAATGAAAGGGTTAGGCTGGTCATTTTACAAAAAAGTGAATTAATTTCCAACATCTCTAACTGTTTTGTCACAAGCGATTAAAATAAGACTATTACTGCTAAAATAAACATTCACAGTTTAAACAATATAAATGTATTGGTTCGAAGAGCCCCCAAAATCTCAGCAAGATGTGAGACGGCAAACATGGGAAAGACAATTGCACAGATGACAAAACAGTGTGTCAGCTCAGTCCTGGACAGTTTAGTTAATTTTCTTTGAACAGTTGATCAGGGGAGAGCGCGAACGCAGTCCCCCACTACCAGAAATTATGCAGTCGAGATTCCCACATTTGGGGAATTCGCAGGGGTCAGCACAACCGGAGTGCAATGGCTGAGCCTCGCCCTGGGTGAACCACCTTCTTGATCATGGTATCTCCCCTGCCAGGTAAGTATGAGTTCCTGACATCACACACACACAACACATTCACACAACTGACACACTCACTGAGGGTCCTCACACTCTGATAATCACACAATTATAACAGGATGGAGAGAAAAACATCCACACAACAATGTTTCTCAGGCGACAGCAATGAGTAAACCCTGACAAAGAACTGCTTTTTTTTACTTAAAACACAAGGACCTGGCATTTCCCACAATGCAGTGCTGCATCTCTGGATCAAAAGCTCAATGAAAATCAGACTGTATATAGTGCAAATCTTAACCAAACCATGATCAGCCAGACACAGAGGTTAAATAAGCTGAACTCTTATAAAAAAAAACCTGGCGTTGTTTTAGGGACACTTAATTTAAAGTAAACTAACTAAAAACGTGTTGATCTCCCTCTGTCTTTCACACACTTCAGCCACTTCCTGTTCCTTTGTTCACTGCTCTCTGTGGTTGCTTTCATTATTGACGCTGCCCTCTACTGGTCTGACATGTGAACTACTCCAGCAGCTGAGTAACACAGAGTGAAAACTGATTCAGAGTTTTCAGTGGCTAAACATCTGTGCTCAAAGACTTCTTCTGACTCAACTGGACATTTACACACAGAGTAAATATTTCTTACTGTTCAGCGCTTTGTTCAGCCATAGAAAACTGTTACAATCCTTCCCAATGGACCAACACAGGGACTCCTCTGTCATCCTGGACATTTTCTGTATGAGACCTAAGGGTCATGGAGGGAGAAAGAACTCTGTGATTCTGGACTAAATATTTATCCATTTAACATCTGCACACACTGTTTTTAGTTTGCTAATTATTCAAGATTACATCTTCTATACATGCATTTTATGTTTTTTAATTTCTTCTGGTGTCTCACAACTTCAGAACAAACTTTATGCATTACACAAATTGTTCAACAGCTCCCTGCAACACTTTGTGGTGAAATATTAATACAATCCAAGGCAGATATCAAGATTGAGAGATTTGCTTTGAACAGTGAGAGGGGGGTGCACCGTTCCTGGAGGTACTGCAATACCAGGTCGATGCGTGGAGTGGACGGAGCAAGCCCCTATTCCATCTCCCAGTTCCAAAAATCAATTTAATATATGGTCCCCGGGTAGGGGACGTATCAGATATTAAACTGATAAGAACAGATACTACACTTGATCTTAGCCAAAAGGCCGAGAAGCGATACCCACAAACTGACAGAGGAGGGAAACCCATTCTCTTCACTGTCCAACAAACTGATGGCTAGTTTTACTTCACTGTAACTATAATCACTAACATTACTCCAAATAANTCTTTGAACAGTTGATCAGGGGAGAGCGCGAACGCAGTCCCCCACTACCAGAAATTATGCAGTCGAGATTCCCACATTTGGGGAATTCGCAGGGGTCAGCACAACCGGAGTGCAATGGCTGAGCCTCGCCCTGGGTGAACCACCTTCTTGATCATGGTATCTCCCCTGCCAGGTAAGTATGAGTTCCTGACATCACACACACACAACACATTCACACAAATGACACACTCACTGAGGGTCCTCACACTCTGATAATCACACAATTATAACAGGATTGAGAGAAACATCCACACAACAATGTTTCTCAGGCAACAACAATGGTCAAACCCTGACAAAAGACTGCTTTTTTTTACTTAAAACACAAGGACCTTGGCATTTCCCACAATGCAGTGCTGCATCTCTGTATCAAAATCTCACTGAAAATCAGACTGCATAAAGTGCAAAATTATACCAAACCATGAGCAGCCAGACACAGAGGTTAAATAAGCTGAACCCTAATCATAAAATCACCTGTTGTTGTTTTAGGGACACTTCATTTGAAGTAAACTGACTAAAAACGTGTTGATCTCCCTCTGTCTTTCAAATGCTGCAGCCACTTCCTGTTTCCTTGTCCACTGCTCTGGGAGGTTTCTTTCATTATTGACACTGCCCTCTGCTGGTCTGACATGTGAACTACCTCAGCAGCTGAGTAATATAGAGATGAATGCTGATTCAGAGTTTTCAGTGGCTAAACATCTGTGCTCAGAGACTTCTTCTGAATAAAATGGCAATTAAAACACACAAGAAAAATTCCTTACTGTTCAGTCCTGTGTTCAGTCGTAGACAACAGTCACAATCCTTCCCAATGGACCAACACAGGAACTCCATTGTAACCCTGGACATTTTCTGCGTAACACCTAAGGGTCATAAAGGGGGAAAGCACTCAGTGATTCTGGACCAAGGCTGAAAGATTCATCATTATTGTTTTCATATAGAGATATGAAAATTCTAGAGATCAATACCCCAATAATGGAGATATCAAAAATGCAGATTTTCCAAGCTCACCCCTGTGTTAAGCTCAAACAGTCGCATGATTATTGATGACTTTCTGTTTATGTTGATGACTGACAATGAGCTCTAATCCATCAACAGCACTTTACACATCCTTCAATAACATGCTTTTATCTCTCTAAAAATTAATTAGTCTTCACTAAACTCTGCATCATATTGTATCGTATTGAAATCTAGATATCCGGCTTCAATATCAAGATTTGAAATTTTGCCCACATCTTTCAGCTCTACTCTTGACTACAAATTCTTTTGCCCATTTTACACAGAGACTTTATTGAGTTGGACACAAGAAAGTTTGTTAGTTACTCAAAATAACATCTTCTATGGGTCAATGACATATTGAGGATCTAAAAAGGTTTTTCTGATAAGTTCTTTGAAACTGGATAAAAATTGTCTTTTTGAGTCAAGGAATATGTGTTTTAATAGATTTTAATAGTTAACCAACATTTAAATTTTTTTAGATTCATTAATTTTTAGTAATTTTAACTTGACCACCCCAAAAATGTCAGGTGGCGCAACCAAATATATGTAAATATATTTATACGTTCCTGTTAGTTTTTCTCTGTGAAATCATTGGCAAGTATCTCTTAAGTTTCTGTGGTGATTTATACATTATCATTTTGTGGGTGTCTTTTTTTATTTACAATAATTCCATGTTATTACATTCTAGTGATCAGGTATTTAGTATTTTTGGCATCTGATTTAAGATTTTGAGACAAAAAAATACTAAAAAAATTGCAAATAAATCCATAAAATAAAAAAGCTTTTCACACTATACCTATCAACTACTTGTTGTTCACTTAAGCTTATTTTTTGATGATTTAAATAAATGAATAAGTGAATGACGTAATGGATTTACCTGGTCGCACCAACTGACACGGATCAGTTGCGCCACCTGACCACATCAGAAATGACAGCAAATAAGATGAATAATTGTTTTGTAGTAGCACAAACCATAGTTATAAAGAAAATTTGCATCATTTTTGAGTAAGATAAATAATTTTATGCTTAAATAACATTTCACCAGTATTATATTGGTTGTACCACCTGACATGGAAATTGTACCAGTCACCAATGAGCTGAAAAAATCTACTGTTATGAATATTTGCAAGAAATCTACAAAGTTTTCCACTTGATCACAAATGTGAGTTGGGGTCCTCCGGCTGATGCAGTTTCCTGTTCACTATTATGTCCTCTTCATTTTAAACTAAAAGTCCAATTTTACAGTTGCACCACCCTGACATTTGACAAGATGGAAATTGTGAGACAAACGTTTTTTAAATTTCTCAAAATCTTTAAAATTATTTTTATTTGCAAAAAATGTCTTATTTCAAAAAGTTCAAGCATAAAATAATGCCACTTTATATATTAATTAAATTTACAACCATTGACTTTCAATTTTTAAAGGTTAAGTACTGTGTGCACTTGTCAGGACAGTTGCACCACCTGACGTTTTGGGGGTTTGCGGTGCCAAAACACAAAAAAATAAGTGTCATTTGAATGGTCTTGAGATATATTCAAATGATACATGTTTCATAGATTAGAGAAGTACATGTTATAAATGGCTCAATTTGTGATGCAAGGAAATATTGCACTCAGACACAAAAATATGCACGTCATGTCATTGACCCCTATGCATGCACTTTCTGTTTTTGATTTTCTTCGTGTGTCTCACTACTTCAGAACAAACTTTACGCATTACACAAATTGTTCAACAGTCTCCTGCAACACACTATGTGATAATATATAAGCACAATCCGCAAAAGAGAAGTTAGACTGATTTGTTTTTTACAGAGAGAGGGGGGTGCACCGTTCCTGGAGGTACTGCAATACCAGGTCGATGCGTGGAGTGGACGGAGCAAGCCCCTATTCCATCTCCCAGTTCCAAAAATCAATTTAATATATGGTCCCCGGGTAGGGGACGTATCAGATATTAAACTGATAAGAACAGATACTACACTTGATCTTAGCCAAAAGGCCGAGAAGCGATAACCCTCAACTCTCAGAGGAGANGAGAGGGGGGTGCACCGTTCCTGGAGGTACTGCAATACCAGGTCGATGCGTGGAGTGGACGGAGCAAGCCCCTATTCCATCTCCCAGTTCCAAAAATCAATTTAATATATGGTCCCCGGGTAGGGGACGTATCAGATATTAAACTGATAAGAACAGATACTACACTTGATCTTAGCCAAAAGGCCGAGAAGCGATACCCACAAACTGACAGAGCAGGGAAACCCATTCTCTTCCATGTCCAACAAACTGATGGTAATTTTAACTTTACCGTCACTATCACCACTCAAATATTCTCTAACTAAACTTTGGCCGTTTAGTACATGAGCGAAACTTGAAAAATGTCAACAATCGGTGTTTTTGTGAAAAAGTGAGAACCCTTGGAGTGAAGCTTAACGGTACTTCCTGGTCATGTGACTCCTGATGGTCCAATCAGGATACGCGAAAATAAAGCTTGGTTGATTTTTACCATAAAGAAAGCGTTAACCGAGTTTTTAATACAATATTTGATTTAACGGAGTCACAAACAACGACAGAAACATTTTTCTGTTTAAATATATTCTCTCTGTGGGAAACAAGTATCGCGTGATGTGAAAAATGCCTTTCCTGTGGACCAACTGCATGGTTTAACACTAACTGCCTCCTACAGGAGCACACAGTGAACTACACCGTAATACTCATCTGTTGCGAAGTCCGCAATTTGAATTAAAATGAAAACGAAAAATTAAAGTGGAAAATATTAAAAATGGCTTTTATGTTGAAAAACGTTGTTTTTCTTATTAAAAAAAGTTTTGTAATTTTAATTTTCCCAACTACTAAGTACGAGCTTGGAAAAACGCAAATAGTTGGATAATTGAAGGCAAGGGCGTTTTATTCCTCAAAAAAAAGGAAAAAAATAAATTCTATCACCAATTCTGTCGTCTTAAGTGAGACTTTTTGCTGTATAAACAATCTTAACTTCTTAACGTTAATGTGAATGCAGGCCGCAGCTTTGAATTGCACTGCGCGAGACCAACGGTTCAAACCAACGGTTTTAACGGTCGTTCGTCGACGGAAAGAAAAAGCGAAAAATTCCCCAACTAAAGAAACACACTTCTTTAGACTTTTCGTGTCTAGTTATTTCAATTTTAGCCGCTTTAAATGTGAAAAAGTCTCACTTCAAGAAAAGACGAAGGTTTTCACTTTTTGGTGTTACGCAACTCCGCCATTTTAGCTTCAATTAACGGTTCGCCACTTAACTGTAACATGAGCCGCGAGACGAAGAACTCAGGTAAACATGAGCAAATAAAGCACATAAATAAGTCTGTTTACTCACCTGGAGATGAGTTTTTTGAATATTTTCCAACAGAGAGGCCACATACACTTGAAAAGAGACGTATTGTCTGGAGTGTCCGTCCCCCGCTGCTCCTTGATTCACTTTAATGGACCTTAAATCTCAGAGGTTCAGGTAAGTGAGGTGGCCCCTCCCCCGGGAAACAGGACGTCTGCAACACATTAGCATTAACATAAGTTTTTATTTTGATTTATTTTTAAAAATTCCGATTTGTTTAACTGTATTTATTTATTTTTAAAAAATCTGTGATTTTCCCTTTATGTGCTCTTTATATATAAACTGTTGTACTGAAGAAGTAACTTGTATTTAATAATCCTTGCGGTGGTTGTCAACACATGCAACACGTTTAAAATCTTTTTTTTTTTTTTTTTTTTCCACTGCAGGGAAATTTACAGAATTTTTATATGATATTTTAATCATCTCATAGTTCCACTTTTATTTATCTATTTTTTTTTTTATCATTTATTTCTTTGTTTATTTACAATGTGTAGCTGCACTTTTTCGACTTTTATTTTTACAGATTTCTTGTAGATTAATTGTTCTTTACCAACTTTATAGGTTAGTAATGATAATAATGATTATACATTTAGATAATAAATCACTTTTTAAGACACTTAAAGTCACTGTAAACAGGATAAAAAACATCATATAAAACATTACAGTATTTAAAACATCATAAATCCAACTCCTCCAACATTAAAAGCAGGTTACACTTTTTATATTAAATTCCCTAAATTCTCATTGAAATGTTTCCACTACACACTCACTTATTTGCTGATGTAATTCTGTTAAGTTCCCTTCTGTGGGGAAACTAAAGGATTAACATATCTAATATCTAATCTTATCTTGTCTTATCTTACCTTATCTAATTATTAAGCTGATAATCTCCTTGATATCCTCATTTGAAAGTTGGAAGCATCAGTCATGATTAGTTTGCAACACAGTAAATTCAGAATTCCTCCAATTTTCCACAAATTTTAATCACTTATGTGACTATTTCCTACCTTTTTGTTGACATTTTCTTTTTACCTTTTACTTTGTATTTACTGTACCTAAGTCGAAAATGGCTAGAAGTGTTCCTACTTTTAAATTTTACATATGTGTAGTTTCTGTTTTCTAATTTTCTTCCTTTTAGATGACAAAAATGTGAATATTTTTGTGTCTTCAGTTTGATTTGATAACAGGAATAACAACCCTTCGCGTTTTGCTGTCTAGCCTCACCGGCCACCGTACTCCTGCTGTTAGACAAGGAAAGGTTGTTGCAGCTGAAAAGGTGTTTACATTTCTTTCTTTAACTGTGAATTATTTTTCATTACAACAAATCTACGTTTCATTGCTTTCACATTTTGCTGCAGAGGCTTTAATGCTCTTTTTTACCGCCAATAATTCAGGTGAGTTTTATTAAACAGCTGTTTTAGCTTCAGTTAGCGACAGTGTTTGTTCCAAAAATAGAGATTAAATAAGTTTCTGTGTTTCTCTCTGCAGTTTGGCTGAGCTTTAAATAATCTGGACTTTGACTGTTCAAAGTGCGATGTTTTCAGCAGTTATCAGATCAGCTCTCACTCACAGTAAGTGACAAATGTCGTGTGTCTTTGTTTGTGGTGATAATCAGGAAACTATTGTAATGTGTGAAAAACCCCATTATGTTAAATTTACATGCATTTGTCAGGTCTTTTTAGTTTACACGAGCCAAAAGACAATATTTAGTTGCCTGAGGTGAAAAACAGCTTTAACATGCTAAATAGGTGAAAGGTCAGTTAGTGCAGCTTTTGTATTTGCAACAAATAAGATTCAGTTTTTAACCCTCTTAGTTTCTTTGGGTCAATTTGATCTGATTTAATAGTTTTTTTTTATATAACTTTGTTTTATTGTTATAGAATTGATTTAAAATTACATAGATGATTCCATGCAAAGCTGTTTACATGTAGAATTAGTCATGACTGTTATAGTTAGAATATATGTTTTGTATAAATTTATATCTTGAATATAATATATATAATATAAATGCACACTGCAATTTTTGCACAGTTTATTATTTTACTCTGTCTATTTGTTACAAAGGCTAGTTGGTTGTGTTCTTCTTTTATTCTCTTTTTTTTAATTGTATATTTGTATATACTTATTTATTCTCATTTCTATGACCAGGGTAACCTAATTTCGTCCAACCCATGTTTTTTACATGTGTTGAATGACAAATAAAACTCCTTGAATCCTTGAATCTTCCTGCCATCACTTTGAAAAATACCTGTCTGTAATATTACATCAGTTTATACACCTCTGATTTTTGCTTTTTGCTATTCAAAGAAGAGTTTATCATCATTTATTATCATTTATCACAAAAATAATTACTAAACATATGTGAAAAATGTTGGAAGAATCTTCACAAAAATTTAGGGAATCTTTCACCCTTTACTTTAAAAGCAAATGAAAGTTTAATGCCTTGCTCAAAGGGTTTTATAACTTCTTATTCAATTTTATATATATAATAAGAAGCTGACAACCTCACTGAACAAATTCTTACAAATACTCAAAAATTCGCAGCTTGTTGTATTTCTGTTACTTGAACAATTTCTTTAAAAACTCAGCAATTTTTTAAAAAAAATATTCAATTTTTTTGTTTTCATCCACTGTTCACTGAATTTAAAAGCAGTTGTTATCTGGTTTACTTTACAGAGGAGGGTCAAATATTCATCACAGCTTTGTTTTGAATTTATACATGTATTTAAGGAAAAAAAAAACTCAACTGGTAGTAAAATTATGATTTTTTTCCCCTCATTGACTCACCTGTTATTTATTTAATTCAAGTGTTTATGAAATATATGACAGTGGAAGCAATTTATAAGGTCACAAGTCAAAAGTAAGGCAAGAAGAGATGAGATAAACTTTATTTTTATTGAGGGAAATTGTTTTGCAAGAGTACAAAATTAGTAAAAAAAAAAAAAAAAATGCAAACTGTTTTGAAGTAAATAACTAATGAAGTGATAAAATGCAAAAACCAAGTGTCTTATTAAACAACAAAGGTACAAAATAATGCCTAAAATAACAAGACAATTAAAAGAAAGTAATCTGACAAGTGAAATTGAGTTGCACATTGGCATAAATATTGCACATATTCAACTAAAAAGTTAAGTGTTCCACATGATAAACTAAATAAACTATCGTATATTGCACATTTATTGGGTGTTGCATTAGAACTAGGGCTGAACGATTTTTCTGGCAGATATAGCGATTTCAATTTGATTCACGATTTTCTTTAAATCAAACTTAAGTGAAGTTTTCACATTGTACAATAACATTTAAAAACTTGACAGAAAATTACATCAAACCATTGAAACATCAAAAGCTTTTACTCTAATACGAGGATGAAAACTGAAGGTAAGAATTGTTTCAAACTTTGAGATAAAAGGTCAATATTTTAATATAAGAAGTGAAGATTTAGAGAAATAAAGACAAAATACTAAGACAAAAAGTCAAAAACTTTCAGAGTTTAAGAAATTAGTTTAAATATTATGTGAAAAAAAGTCCAAACTTTCTTATTTTAGGTCAAAATTTTAAGATGAAAAAAGTCTATGTTTTGAAATGAAGGCAATGTTTGCGATAGAAAGTTAAAATTTTGATTAAAAAAAATTCAAAATTCTAAAATTCAAGTCAAAATTATATAAAATAAATACAAAATTATAGGATAAAAGACAAAAAAAATTAGAAAGAAGATTTTAGATAAATGGTCGAACTTTGACTTTCATCAAATCCCCGAGTCTTACACCCATTCCTGTTATTTCTAAACCAGATTTTTTAAATTGTATTTTTAGTTATAAAAACTGAAGAACAAAAAGAGCTATCTTTGACTCTTAACTTTTAAAAGTAATGTAGCAGAATATCCTTAACTGCATCAAGTTAAATAAAATAAAATACAAAACGATTAAAAAAAAATTTAACAATCACAAGAAAATAAGGATTTTTTCCAACAGTCTTACACTGAAGACAGGTGTGTGTAAAACAGCTGACTCAACAGATCCTGGGTCAGTCAGGAGCAAAAAAAATCGCAGCTTTGTCGATCACATGATCACGATGTTTGAAATTGCGATTTCGATCAGAAAATGATAAATCGTGCAGCCCTGATTAGAACTATCTAAAAATATTCTGTACAGACATACTCAAAAGTTGAGTTGTACCTCTTGTGGTTTCAGTGTCTGAATGATTATTTTAATGTTTGGTTTTTTTTCGTTCTGTCTCGTCTCTCTCAGACCGGGGGCTGTGGCGTCCTGCTCAGGCCGCCGTCAGGGCCATGTCGTCTTTCACCAGCCTCGCCGTCAGTCACCCAGCAGAGTCCATCACACACGTGGAGCTCAATCGTCCTGACAAACTAAACGCTATGAACAAAGCTTTCTGGAGGCAAGAATCTGTCCCCTCATATTTAAAACACACTTTCAGTATCTTATTTATTCCAGACTGGAGCTGATGTTGTTATATTTTTGTTTTTTTCAGTGAGATGGTGACGTGTTTCAGTGAGATCGCTGATGATCCAAACTGCAGAGTGGTGGTTGTTTCTGGAGCTGGGAGGCTTTTCACAGCAGGTGGGAATCAGACAGAGTGTATGATTAAAATAAAACCTCTCTGTGCTGAAGTGTCTCTAAACTTGGTGTGATTATCCAGGTATCGACCTCATGGACATGGCCAGCGATGTTCTCCAACCAGACGGAGACGATGTTGCAAGAAATTCGTGGAACCTGAGGAAAAAAATCTCAGAGTATCAGGAAACGTTCTCCGTCATAGAGAAGGTCAGATCTGAAGAGTCCAATAGATCTTAGCAGTCACAGACTTTCATCTTTAAAGATTTTTTTACCAATTTTTTTATTTTTGTTCTCTACTCAGTGTCCAAAACCTGTTGTAGTTGCCATCCATGGAGCCTGTATTGGAGGAGGTAAGACTTTAACATCATCTATTTGACCTGACATCTCCAACAACAATCACCTGCAGTAAAATGTAAGATGAGTGGTTTGGTGTCAGAGGAAGTGATGTTTTTTATAACAGTGAGGTTTGGCGAGTTCTCAAACTGTGTCGTTGTGTTGCAGGCGTTGACCTGATAACAGCGTGTGACATCCGTCTGTGTACGCAGGACGCCTGGTTCCAAGTCAAGGTAAGAATTTAGAGACTTAGGGGGAAAGTAGCGACAAATTAAAGTGGAAGCATTGCTTTATTAAACTTCAGTGCTTTCATCCGATTGTTACTTCTGTCTAATCTTCCTCTCTGGTCATCACCACAGGAAGTCGACATCGGTCTTGCAGCAGACGTTGGAACACTTCAGAGACTTCCTAAAGTTATCGGCAGCCACAGGTGAGCACGTCACATTAGTTTAAAGCTAATCTGCTCTATTGCAGTTGATACTTGGGTCAATGACAAAAAGAGAGTCTAAAAACGTATTTTTAAAAAGTTCTTTGAAAATGGATAAAAAACATATTTATGAGAGAAGAATTATGTTTTCTAACAGATTTCAGTAGTTGACCAACATTTCAAAGTTTTTAGGTTCATTATTTTTTAGTATTTTTAATTTGAGCACCCAAAAATGTCAGGTGGCTCAACCAAATATATGAAAATATATTTATATGTTCCTGTTATTTTTTCTGTGTGAAATTATTGGCAAGTATCTCTCAAGTGTCTGTAGTGACTCATACATTTTCATTTTGTGTGTTTCATTTCTTTTATTTGTGAATAAGATAAATAATTTGATGTTAAAATAACATTTCACATTATTANAATGTCATTTGGGCTCCTCTGGCTGATGCAGTTTCCTGTTTCCTGTTTTATTCTCTTCACTTTAAAATAAAAGTCTAATGTTACGGTTGCACCACCCTGACATTTGACAAGGTGAAAATTACGGGACAAAAGTTTTTTACATTTCTCAACAGCTTTAAAATTCTTTTTATTCGCAAAGAATGTTTTATTTAAAAAGGTTCAAGCATAAAATAATGCCACTGTATTTTTAATTTCCATTTACAATAACTGACATTCAATAAAATCTCAAATTAATGACACCTATGAACAGTCCTACCAACGTGGTGGACTGTAAAACCCCCAAACTCCTTGGTTTTGTGTTTTTTTGTACAATATAAAATTATCAAATTTCTTGTGTTCAAATAACACAGGTTTCATAGAATAAAGAAATACATGTGATGAAATACTCAATTCATGATGGAAGGAAATATTACACTCAGACACAAAAAAAGGGACGTCACCTCATTGACCCACTTAATTTTGGGGTCATTGACCTCTGCATCTTCATCTATAAATGCATGTTTGTAAGTTTCCTGTTTTTTTTTTACCTTCTCCAGCCTTGTAAACGAGCTCGCTCTAACAGCCAGGAAGATGTTCGCTGATGAAGCCAAGAGCAGCGGACTGGTCAGGTACAAACAGAATCCCCCATCAGCTGGTTTGATCCAGAAAACTCTCTCACTCGAATGACAGACAGTTTATAGTAGAGCTGATAGAGATGATGTGCAAAAATAATCCAATTACGATTATTATTTCCTATTTCCTAATTGTGATTTTTTTTGTGCGATTATTTCTATGTTCCTATCTTTTCTGTTTTCAAAAAAACTCATTGTAGAACATGAACAGTTTCATTAATTACAGCACAACAACAACAACCCACTACCACTACAACTGGGACAGATTTTTACACATTTTACGCACTTTTACCTTCTTTCTTGACACTTTTGCACCATTTTATGATACCTACTCATTATTTTCCAGTTTGAATTTTGATGTTTTTGCCCATTTTTGACACTTTTCACTCTTTTTTGCTATTGTTGGACCATTTTTTTCAACAAATTGACTATTTTCCAAGTGTCATTCCAACATTCTTGCCATTTTTGATGACTTTGGCCATTTTTAGCTCTTCCACTGTTTTTCCTCATTGGTTTTTCTCCATTTTAGTCACTTTTCACTTATTTTTTTAGTTACTTTTGGACCATTTTTTGAAACATTCTCAGTATTTTCCAGGCAGAATCCCAATTTTTTTGCCAAATTTTAATGTTTTTGCCCATTTTTGACAATTCACTCTTTGTTTTTTTAGCTTTTGGACCATTTTTTTTCCCAAAAACTGTTTTCCAAATTTCATCCCAACCTGCCATTTTTTGTTGACTTTGGCCATATTTACCATTTTCCACTGTTTTTTCACCATTTTTGCTACTTTCTGAATTTTTTTAAAGTTTCCACCATTATTTTCTTGCAAATTGTTTTGATGATTTTTGGCCATTTTTGTCACTTTTCCTTTCTTTTTTCTTTTTGCCACTTTTGGTCCATTTTTGATACCTTCTCACGGTTTTTCGGGTTGATTCCCAATTTTCTTGCCAAATTTTGATGTTTTTGCCCATTTGAGTCACTTTTCACTTCTTTTTTTGCTACTTTTTCGACCATGTTTTGATACCTATTCACTAACTTCCCAATTTTATTGCCAAATTGTGATGGTTTTGGCCATTTTCAACACTTTTCACTCTTTTTGGCCACTGTTGCACCACATTCTGCAACAAACTGACAATTTTCCAAGTATCATCCCAACTTTCTTGCCATTTTTACCATTTTTCATCACATTTTCCACGATTTTTGCTTCTTTCTGAAATTTTTAAAGTTTCTCCCAAAATTGTCTTGTGTGTATTTTTTTTTGCTTTTTGGCCTTCTTAGTCATTTTTCACTCTTTTTGTATCATTTTTGCTACCTCTTGAGTATTTCCAGGTTTTATCCCAACTTTAAATGCCAATTTTTGTTGATTTTTTGACAACTTTAAGTATCTCAAACTAAATTTTTTTCCTACTCTTTGCTGTTTTTGCCTCTTGTATAGTTTCTTTTGTAAAGGTAGTTTTGAACAGTTTGTCTCTTTGGTTGAGTAACTCTGGTGTAGAACAGAAAACTGTATTTTGACACATTTGCACCGTCTGTGATTAGAATATTGCAACAGGACACATTGTGATTTAATCTAATTTGTGATTAATTGCCCAGCCCTGGTTTACAGACATGAACTGTGTCTGTTGTGTTTGATTTCCTCCAGTCGTGTGTTCAGAGATAAAGAGACCATGATGGCTGGAGCTTTAGAAATGGCCGGTGAAATCGCTGCTCGAAGTCCTGTAGCTGTTCAGGGAACCAAAGTCAACCTGGTTTACTCCAGAGACCACAGCGTAACAGAGGGACTGGATTACATGGTGAGAATAACTCTAAATGTTTCTTTTCATGCAGTTTGTTCACATTAAGTTTGATCTCCCTGTTGTTCTTCCTTCTTCAGGCTTCATGGAACATGAGCATGCTTCAGACTCACGACGTGATGAAATCCGCTCAGGCCTCGATGGAGAAGAAGAGTCCTAAAGCGGTGGCTTTCTCCAAACTCTAAACACCACTGAGCCAAGTCAGATTAACACAAAGCTGAATTTTTATTTCTTTTTTGACGCCTTTGTTATTACCAAAACTAAAAAACCAATCATCTCTCCGGAGTTTTTTGAGACTTTGAGATTAAAGATGTCACAGCATGACCGTTCTTTAGTTGGTGTTAAAGATTGAAGCTGCTTTGGGGGTGAAAATAATTTTGACACACTAAGGATTAACTCATTTTATAAAATCTGCTATAACTTAGTTCATGTTTATATCTACCTGAAGTTTTTTTCACCCCACCATCCATATGCAGAAAGAGTTTGTGCAGCTTGAGCGAGACATTTGTGATGAAGCCTGAGTCAAAATTAACTGTGGATTTTTAACAACCTTTGTAAAAAAGAGTCAGTGCTTTATATCTGGAAATGACTTCTTGAATGTCTTACATTGTTGAATAAAACTCGTCTGAAACTAGTGAACAGAGTGAATCATGAAGAATGTTTTTAATGAAACTCAGAGCAACAAGTGTTTAGAAATAACTTAAAATTCTTTATTGATAAAACTCTACAAAATAACTTAAAAACTACATAATAAAGTGGAACATGAACATTCAAAGTCGGTCACGGCTGAGTCTGTTTGGCTCGGAGCTTCTGTAACGTTTTCTGTAGAGAGAATAAAAACAGTTTTTAATCAAAGAGCATCTTTAAAAACAAACTTTCAGAAGCAGAAGTTTGTCTCGTACCATGTGAAACTCTTTGGCCTTTACTCTGTTCTTTGCATAAGCTTCCTGTCGGCTCCTGATCGTTTTCTGATGCTTCACCTCCTCCAGCTGCTCGTACAGTCTGCACACACCATCACACAGATTTAAGTCTTTATTACAGAAAGGCAACTTCAACTCTGAACAACAATTAGGTCGAGAATAAAAGCTCAGTAACATTTCTGTTACCTCTGAGTTCTCCGGTGCATTTCAGAAGCATCTTTCTTTCTCTGCTCAGGAGTGCAGAGCTTCACCTCCAACTCCTTCGGTCTGGATTCACCTCCTAAGGTGACAAGAAAAACACGTGTGTGAGAGTCAGTCAGTAGATGTTGCAAAGTACATAATCGAGATTTTATTCTCATTGACCCTTATGTATCAATCTTGTGTCAGAAATGGTGCAGTTTTGGGTTTAGTAGTGTAGTGACTGAAAACATAACTTATATAACACACCCCTAATTATTTCAGGTTCAGCCCGCCTAACCCACGGGATTAATGACATGGAGGGACGCATTACGGGAAAAATGAGGGTTTTAAATCACTGAAAACAGCCTCTATAATTTTCAAATTCGAGTGTTAAAGAAAACACGATGTCATACGAAGAAATCATCTGACAGGGTGAAATGTTAGTTACATTCTTGGTGTCATATCTCATTTAAATATCTAAATATTAACCCAGAGGTGGAAAGTACTCAAGTACAAATGCTTTGTTCCTTTACTGAAGTAGATTTTTCAGGTATCTGTACTCAACTTAAGTCTTCATATTTTTGATAATTTCTTGCTTTCACTCCCTACATTTGAACACAAATATCTGGACTTTCTACTCTTACTACTTTTTTCACTTTTACATAGGTAAAGTAGATGAATTTGTACTTTTACTTTTCTCAGCTTTTTTTACACAAGTACTTGTACTTGTACAAAAAAAAAAAAAAAAAAAAAAAAAAAATTTTTTTTTTTATTTGTCCCATACATGAGAGTTTACAATATTACAATATTTGATAAATTACACATATTTACACATATTTAAACATTGAAACTCTGCATGACTGGAAAGGAGCAGCTGGAAGAACAAAGTTCTTATTTATTGCTACTTAAGTACAGAAAGTATGTACTTTTTCCACCTCTGTATTAACCTCTGAACCTCTGTTAGTCTGTCTGGAAACTCACTGCGCTCATGATGCACTAATTCTCTGCCACAGACTGATTTTTCTCACCGTACTGCGCTCCCCTCTGACATAAAACCTGCGTAAAAGAACTCAGACATGGCCTCTACCCGTGTTCAGAATAATGATAAAGCTGTAAACTACAAATGAGAGCTTGCATGTGAAGAATCAAGACCATGAAACTGTTGGTTTGTCCAACAAAACGTAATCAAACTCTGGTGTGTGAACCTAGAAAGCTTGGTAGCAGCTTGAAGGGACTCGATTCAAACAGATTGGATCGCCGCTAAACATGAAACACCGAGTTTCTTATGGAGTTCTATGGTTCTTCTAACATTTTAGAAGTATGATAATGATGTTTAAAGAGTCAGTGATGTCAGGTTATCACACCTGGGGGAGGAAGCCGAGGCTTTTTCTGATTGTTAAAGCCAGCTGGTTTTCCTTTAGAGTAACTCGTTGTCTTGTGTTGACTCTCTGCTTTAGTCTTTTCCCTGAAGGTGACTGGTCCAGATCCTGTGGCTTCAGGCAGAGCTTGGATCTTCGGTTGTTTCTTTGCCAGAGCTGCTTTGGCTTTTATCGCCTCGACTCTTTGAGACGATCTCTGCAGCAGCGCTTTGCATTTTTGCTGACAAACTTCCTGCAGGTTGGGACCCCACTGGACGTCTAAGAGCATCTCTGAATGATGGGAGGGATGAGAAGAGGATATCTGAGGTGATGTTCTGCTTCTGTATCTGATCAAAGTTTAAATCAGCTGAGTTTTTACCTGGATGCTTTTGTTTCTGGTCCTCTGTAGCTTCAGTCAGTAACAACAACTGAGACTCCTAGGAAAAAAATTTAGAGATGAGAATTTGTCAAAGAAATCAACATAGAATAGTAGCAAAACAAGGAATCAGTTGGTAGATTTTGTCAACTTTTACCTCCGTCTCCTGGTCTCTTCGTCCCTCCTCCTCCACCCTCTCTGGGTTTTTCTCTTCCCAAACTTCCTCTTCATCGGTGATCGTTGTCTCCTGGTCCTGCAGAGTTGTGTCTGTCAGACTCACCAGTGTTATCTCCGACTGCTCCAGGATCCCTCTCTCACTCGCTGGGTCCTAACAGACACAAAACAAGTCAGAGACACAACACAGGTTATTGAAATTAAAATGAGATACTTTAGTCAGATAATGTCAGAAACTAGTATTTTAATGCATAACAATGTAAATGATCATACCATCATCATTATAAGTGAGACAGGAGTGTCTCTTCCCTGCTCTAACTCTGGTTCTTGGATGCATCTGTTGCTGAATTGGACCAAATCTTTGTCAGGAACACACGCTGATGCAGCCTCCTCTTCCTCCCTGTGCGGTGCAGACGTTGAATCATCACATGCATCTGTCAGACTCAGAGCTGTTAACTCCACCACTGTCCTCGCCGTAGGAGACACGGTGAGGACAGAATCCTGCAGATGGAGCTGAGAGAAAGATTCATGCTCTGAAGTCGTCGTGCAGCCGAACGACTCCTCTGCTCTGAGACGCTCGGGTGAAGCTTCAGACTCTTCAGAAGGATCGTTGTGAGCGTCACATCGCTCAGACGGCGAGGAGACGCTGCTCTCTCTGCTCGCTGACTCTCCTTCGGGTGGCACAGATTGTTCTGGATGGAGAAAGATCATGGAGGGGTCGGCTGTTTCATTTTGCGTCAGCTCCGCCAGTAACGGGTGAAACGAGTCAGAGTCTGGAAAAACTACAACAGAGGAAAAAAAAGGAGCAGAATTAAACAGTTTACTTTCTTGGAAGCTGAAGAAAAACTGCATGAACACGTTTGAGTCTTTTCACTTCAGGTTCCCTTAAAGGTAGGGTCTGCAGGAATTTGGTTACTGTAGCTACATGAACAAGGGTTGGGCAATTAATCGCAAATTTGACTAAATCGCAATATGTCCTGTTGTAATATTCTAATCACAGACAGTGAAATATTTCTATAACCTGAAATGTGTAAAAAAAAAAAAAACAGCGACAGTTTTTGCAGCAGATGTTTTCTGTTCCACACCAGAGTTACTCAACCAAAGAGACAAACTGTTAAAAACTACCTTTACAAAAGAAACTATCTAATTCTGATTTATTCTGTAAAATCACTTTTCACATTGTAAACTGTCATTTTCTATCAAGTTTATGTTGTAATTTGTCATATTGTTATGTTTTATGATGCGTGCTGCTGCCCTCTTGCCCTCTCACTATTTTCCTGGTTAAATCTTAATGTTCTTGCCAAATTTTGATGTTTTTGACAATTCACTCTTTTTTTGGAGCTTTTGGACCATTTTTTTCAAAAACTGTTTTCCAAGTTTCATCCCAAGCTGCCATTTTTTACCATTTTCCACTGGTTTTTGTCACTTTTTTCTCAATTTTTGCTACTTTCTGAATTTTTTTTTAAGTTCCCACCATAATTTTCTTGCAAATTTTTTTTATGCTTTTTGCCCATTTTAGTCACTTTTCCCTTCTTTTTTCTTTTTGCCACTTTTGGTCCATTTTTGATACCTTCTCACTATTTTCCGGGTTGATTCCCAATTTTCTTGCCAAATTTTGATGTTTTTGCACATTTTTGACCATTTTCACTCTTTTTGGCCACTTTTGCACCATATAATGCAACAAACAGACTTTTTTCCAAGTTTCATCCCAAATTCGACCACTTTTCACAATTTCACTTCTTTCTAAATTTTTTAAAGGTTGTTCCAAAAAATTTTTTGTATTTTTTTTTTTTTTTTGCCTTTTAGCCATTTTTGACACTTTTCACTCTTTTTTTTTCCTCTTTTGGACCATTTTTTGCAACAAACTGACTATTTTCCAAGTTTCATTCCAACATTCTTGCCATTTTTTCCCTCCCACTGTTTTTAATCATTAATTTTTCACCATTTTTGTCACTTTTCAGTTCATTTTTTGCCACAGGTCACCCTTGCAAAAGAGATTCCGATCTCAATGGGTTAATACCTGGTTAAATAAAGGTTAAATAAAATAAAAATGTGGTAAAAAGAGGCACAAAAAAGCAGAGATTAGCAATAAAACTTAGTTTGAGGTGGTAAAAAGAGGCAAAAAAGCAACAGAAGTTGGTGTTTGAATTGGAAAAAAAACATGGAAATACTCAAAAAGTATCCAAAATGGTCCAAAAGTGACAAAAAAAGAGGGAAAAGTGATTAAAATGGTCAATTAGCAACAAAAATTAGCAAGAAAATTTTGTAGAGAACCCTAAAAAGTTTCAGAAAATAGGAAAAATGGTGAAAATGTGATAATTTTTTTGCACATTGTCTGTGGATCCTTGATCTTTTGACACAAATAAATAAAGATAACATTATCAACACTCATCCCTACTTTCAGACTTGTGGGCAACGTGATTGGCTGGTCACCGCAACTACTCTCTGCCCAGAAAAGTCCTGAGTCAACCAAAACATCAACATAGAGACAGAAGAGGAGTTGAAGCCCAGAGATGACAATAGAGCAGTATTATTCCTGTAAAAGTTGACATTTTATTTTTCAGGAAAATCCCACAGACCCTACCTTTAAGTAATCTTTAATAATTTGAGTAAAAAAGCCTGGAGCTCCCCAGTTTCAGCTTTATCATCCTGTATCTCACCTCCTGTGTGCTCTGGACCCTGGTCCATTAAACTGGTTTGGTTCCTGAGACTCTGCTCTTGTGAACCAGCCCCGGCGTCCGGCACAGAGGAGCGGTAAGAGGAAGCTTCAGGAGGCAACGCCGGGTGAGACGGCACACTGGCCTCGGTGGGAATCCCCAAGTCAACATGAGTGTTTTCACCTGACAGGAGATGAGAAGATGTGAGCTTTTCCAACTCAAGTATAAATCAGATTTGTGGTAAAACTCAGGAGTTGTAACTTACTAAAGGCTGAAAAACTAAAGAAAAAAACTTAAAGAATGTTTCTATTCAGGATAAACAAACAGCAGGTTTCCTCGTACCTGAGCTCCCACTGTCCCGTCCTGCAGACTCATCCAGCTCCCCGACCAGCGCTCTCATCCCGCTCTCCTCCAAACCCCCGTGCAGCCACGTGGTCGATTGTTCTGACGGCATCTCCCCGACCAGCTGACCTGCATAAAAGTCCCGCCCTCCGCTCAGCCAATGAGAGCTGGACGGCTGCGAGAGGCGACCAATCATGCGCATCAGAGTTGAATCCCAGCCGCCGTGATCGAAGCTCACCGAGAGCTGACCAATCATAGAGGAGTGAGCTGACGGTTGACCCACCAGCTGCTCCATGGTTGAGTCTCTGTGGTCGACTGTGAGACAGGACGACTGGTCTGCTAACCGACCAATCAGAGGTCTGAAAGAGTCCTGCTCCAAGGTCGAGTTCTCCAGGTCTGGATTGGTCCTTTCCTGTAGCAAAATCAAATACCAATGCAACAAAATCATCACAATATTCAATCATAACTGACTAAAGTGTGATCTACACTGCAAAAACGGAAATCTAAGCAAGTCATTTTGTCTTATTCGTAGAAAAAAATTGTCTAATTGTTCTTCATTTGAGCCACATTCACCAGACCAGGTCATAAAAATGTCTTATTTCAAGTTTTTTTAAGCCAAAAATGAGGTGTAAATTGCTTGTAACAAGTCAAAAAAATCTGCCAATGGGATAAGACGAATTCTCCCGGGAAGTCTCTTGAAATTAGAAAGATTTCTTAAAACAAGAATCTTTTATCTTATCCCATTGGAAGATTTTTTTACTTGTTACAAGCAATTGATGCCTCATTTTTGTCTTTAAAAAACTTGAAATGAGACATTTTTATGACCTTGTCTGGTGAATGTGGCTCAAATCAAGAATAGTAAGACAAATTTGACTAAAAATAAGACATAATGACTTGCTTAGATTTCCGTTTTTGCAGTGTACAGGGGTGATGGTGGAAGTTTCACTGACCAGGTTTGTTTCCTGAGCTGCTGCAGGAGACTGATGAGCTGAAGATCCAGGTGAACAGGTGATCCTGCTCCTGTCTGACACACTCACCAGAGAGCGCTGAGAAACTGAAGGGCCTGGGTCTTCCATGCTCGAGCCTTCACTGTCTGCAGAAGAACAGGGATTTAAAGAAAAAACACACTTTAGGAAAAACCCCTTTTTTTCTGGTGTTCACCTGACTGTTGCAGCAGTAGAAGTATTTTCCTCTTACCTGTGGTTTTCCCGCTGGTGTTGAGTGAGATGTTGAGCTCCCGTGTGTATCTGTCGATGATGCACTGGATGCTGCTGTCGTTAAACACAGACTCTATCGTTGGTCCAGGACGAGCTGAAGCCGAGCGCTCGACGACACAGACGCTTTGCTCTGACGGAGGAGAGGCGACGAGTAAACCTGCTGATTCTCCTCTGTCTGCGAAATACTTGAAGGATGGAGATTTATCTAAAAGAGGAGAGAGGAGCAGGTTTATATGACATCAGGGTTTCATACAGGCAGGAAAAAACGTATGATACTGAAGCACAGAGGCAGAGTTATTCATTAAGAAGTAGAGAGAGAAGCTGGTAAACATCATTTTTCAAGCTACATGCTACATTTATCTAAGTAACTTAAGACAAATTGTTGACAAATGGTGACACTTTTTACTTTTACTTGAGTATTTTTGTGAAGAAGAAACTTTTACAGGGTTCCTGGAGGTTTCAGGGAGTCGAATTTAAGGCTTTTTAAGACTTTTTTAATGTCACTTTGAATGAAACTTAAGCCCAAGTATGTGAAGTATGACAAAAGACTGTTTGCACACATTTTTAAAAGTGCGCATAAACACCTCCAGCTTTTTGTTTCACATCAACAAAGACAATTAATTCAAGTAAATTTCTTGTGGCAGAATTAACATTCAGTTGTTCTATCAATATTTAATTTGTTATTGTTTTGTTAAAGTGACATTGTTTGGCAATATCCAATTTTATAGATTCCTGTTATATATATATTTTGCCTGTTAGATATTCTTGCTCCAGTCAAAAAATAAATAAATCAGAAGACGGAGACGGAGTGTTAGGGCCACATTAAGAATAACTTTGGGACTTATAGTTCTTTACAGTTATTCCTTGCTGTGTAAGTGTATGTGTAGGTTTATTCATATTTGTGTAAATCTGAATATGTTTTGGTATTCCCACTTAAATATATGTATACATATGTAGATTTGGAAAAAGAAGAAAAAGAAAAAAGGTGAATTGTATTCCTGATTGTTATGCTAATTTTTTTCAATAAAAATAAAAGGAAAAAAAAAATGATAATAATAATAATAACTTTGGGCAGCATCAACAATTATTATTATTTTTTACTTCATATTTTACTACAAGTTTAAAGTCAAAATTAAGGACACAATTTACTACGATAATAAAGTCTGTAGACGTCTGAAAAACTGGGTATGCTCAGTGAGCAGAACAGTTTAATAAATGTTTGATCTTACCTGCTAAATGCAGCACTAATCCTCATTTCATTCTTCTCTTTCTTCTTCTGATTTGATTGTTTCCTTAACTTCTTCCGATACAACTTTACTTCGACTTTATTCTAGTAGTAAAATAATTAAATTCGACTTTATTCTCATAGTAAAATAATTAAATTCTACTTTATTCTAGTAGTGAAATAATTAAATTATACTTTAATCTCATAGCAAAATAATTAAATTCTACTTTATTCTAGTAGTAAAATAATTAAATTATACTTTAATCTCATAGTAAAATAATTAAATTATACTTTAATCTCATAGTAAAATAATTAAATTATACTTTAATCTCATAGTAAAATAATTAAATTCTACTTTATTCTAGTAGTAAAATAATTTAATTGGACTTTATTCTCGTAGTTAACTAAATTAGACTTTAATCTCATAGTAAAATAATTAAATTAGACTTTAATCTCGTAGTAAAATATGAAGCGAAAAAAAAAAAAAATCTTAATGTGGCCCTAATACTCCATTGTAGAAAAAACTGTTCATTTAATAATTATTTTGCAATTATTTTTGGGTTTGGGGTTTTCTGTCTTATGTGTTATGTGTATCAAACATTTTTGGAAATTAACACTGACATTAATTACAGCATGAAATATTTTCTGCATCTTGTGACTTCTTTTTGCACATTTGAGTCACTTTAACTATTCTTTTAAATTGATTTTTGCACTTTTGGACTTTTTTTGTTGCTATTTTCTAAGTTTTTCCCCAGTTTTTCTAACTTTTTGAACATTTTTGACACCTAAAACTTGCTTTTATTGCCACTTCTTGTTGTTTGACACTTCTCACCACTTAGATTATTCCTCTCGCAAAGATAGTTTTCAACAATTTGTGTCTTTGGTTGAGCAGGGGTGAGTAACTGGTGTAGAGCATAAAACATCCACTGCAAAAAAAAATGTATCTGATATTTCAACACATTTGAGGTTAAAGAAATTTTGCACTGTCTGCGATTAGAAAACTGTGATTTAATCTAATTTCACTCACCAGTGTTTAGGTTTTGCTCAGGGTCGGTGGTGATGTAGCTGCCGGTGGAGATGGTGGTGGAGGAGAGGCAGTCAGAGTCAGGAGGCCTGTGTGCAGACTGACACACACACACACACACACACACACACACACACACGACATATGAGAAAGTTAAGGGCATAGCAGAAGAGAAAGACACACAAAAGCATGTATTATCTTTGTGAGCTCAGTTCAAGTGTAGAAACCATCATGAAATGTATTTTAATTTAATACACTTCAGGGTTGAGAAATTTACATCACAGCTCAGCTAAGTTATATAAACTTACACACACTCACACACTCAAACAGACAGACACACTCACACTTACACACACAGACAGACAAAACCATAAAAGCTTCTCAAGCATAATCACGGCTCGGGCACAGTTTGCCTGAGCTCAGATTTGGCTATTTTTCATCATTGATCCACGACACGTGAACCTCAGAGGGAACTCAACAAGACAAAACTTTGAGAGTGTCGTTCTGCAGTATTAAAGATCTTTTCTTTCCCCTGTGACTCTGTTAAACCTCCTCTGAGTTATTCATATGTTGTGCGTCTCTAACTGGCCTGTTTACCTCCGTGGAGGATCTGAAGCCGGTGGCTGCAGCAGCAGAGACGTCGGCTCCTCTTCCAGAGTCAGAGGAAAGTGGTGAGATCATCCTCAGGACTGAATCTGCAAAACAACGTCACATTAGATGCTTTTATTACACCAAGAAGTGCACAAAACCTAAATATTCTGAGAAAAAAAATGGTAATGTAAACTTCTAAAATTTGGATAAAAAGGTTTTACGCTCTCATGAGATGGTTTTCAGAAGTTTCCTAATAGAAGTCTGTCAGTAAAGTGCAACCAAAATCTCAAGCTTTTACTCAAGTTGTGTGCAATTCTATACTGCAAAAACAGAAATCTAAGCAACTGTTTGTCTTATTTCTAGTTTAAAAAGTGTCTTTTTTGACTTGATACAAGACCACATCCACCAGACCAGTCAATAAAAATGTCTTTTTTCAAGTTATTTAAGGACAAAAGTGCCTGAATTGCTTGTAACAAGGAAAAAAATCTGCAAATGAAGTAAAAAAGGAAATTTTCTTGTATTAAGACATTGTTCTAATTTCAAGAAACTTACCAATATTTTTCTTACTCTGTTGGCTGATTTTTTTGACTTGTACCAAGTAATTCAGGCACCATTTTTGTCTTTAAATGACTTATAATAAGACATTTTTATTGACTGGTCTGGTGAATGTGGCTCATATCAAGTACAGTATGACATTTTTTCACTATAAATAAGACACAATTTTTCACATTTGCTTAGATTTTAGTTTTTGCAGTGTAGCCATGATGGAAACACCAGGAAAGTGCAGCTTTGCTTTCACCAAACTTCAGGAATATTGCTCTTATTTTGCGACGTGGTTTAATAAAAGCGCAGCTAATGAAGTGCTTATAAATTAAACTTTTTCATAAAGTCTGCCCCCCTCCTCTACTCACCAGACTCTGAAGGTTGAGGAGACGTCCCTGCTCCCATCAGCAGCTTCTCTCTCCAGCTCTGAGGTGTTTGCTGCTCTCTGCAGGACAAAGACGGTGTCTGCAGACTTCTGTCAGACATAAGAGATGATTCTGATCCTTCCTGTTGATCCCAGCCTGCTTCTTCTAAAGGAACCTGCACGTTCTCTTCTGGACCTGGAGTCGACAAACAGATGATCTCATCAGCTGATCCTGCTTTTTATGGTTTTTATCTTTGTAAATCAGGTGTTTGTGAGGCTGAGCTGACCTGTGAGCAGACTGATGTTGACAGGCGTCTCCACCTCTTGAATTGCACTGAGCTCGTGTTGTTCGGTCATTATCTGCATGATGGCCGGGCGCACGCGGGTCACTGGGGGCTTCGCTGCTCGAGGGGGAAACACGGGAGGAAGGATGGACGATGTGGGGGGTTCTTCAGGAACATCACTCTGAGAGATGAGCTCTGAAATGACAATTTAAAACTTATTATGTGATGGTTTAGACCAGGGATGTCCAAACGTTTTTCCAAAAAAGATGCATAGCAGATTGTGAAAATGACCAAAGACCGTCAGCTTGCACGGACAGAGCTATTTATTTTTAGTGGTTTCTAAAAAAAAAAAAAAAAAACAGTCTCCTAGTTAAGTCAAACATGCTTGTGCTGTCATTGCAGACCCATGAGATAAAACAAAACCCGGGAAAATATGTCATAAGTTTTCATGGCAGGATCTCATAACTTTAATTCAGTGTTTTGTCCTCTCATTTTTTTTTGTTTGTTGTGAATTTCAAACGACTCAAAAAGCACATTTTTGCATCATACCAAATAAAATCGAACATGTCTGCTGTAAGAGTTGAGTTTTTGCAGATTGTACAGAGCTTTAATTTTTTTTAAAGTCGCCTATGCACAATCCAAATCTTTGAGAGACATTACCAGATATATGATGGTTTTCTTCAAGCACTTGAGAGAAACTGTAAATGTACACAGCTGGAACATGTTTAATTAAGTGACCAAATTAATACAGAGTAAGATAAAAGCTGGGGGCCGCATGAAAATAGACAAAGGGCCACAATTGGTCCCAGGGCCTTAGTTTGGACATCCCTGATTTAGACTTTGCGTGTGAGTCGTAGTTTTCTATTAAAATGTTTCTCACCTGTCTCTCTGTTCTCAGACACAGGAAGTTGATTAGAGCGATTCTCCTCCTCAGGATCTTCCTCCAGGCGTGATAAAGTTCCTCTGTTACTCTCCTCTATCGCTCTCAGCAGAGACGACAGTATCTGGAGTCGGGTTTGACTGACATCCTCTGAAGTTAACGCTTCACTGGCAGCACCTGAATCCGGCTGCAGGTGAGAACAAAAACATGTTAAAGTGTAGAAAACTTAACTGCAGTGCTTCCCAAACTGTGGGGCACAAAGGTATTGCAAGTGGGTCGCCTAATCACCTCCAAAATGGTTTGATTTTAGTGTGTTAGTGTGTGAGTGTGGGGTATTTACATGAATTAAAAACATACAGAATAATGTTTTAAATGTTAAAACTCAGTCATGTTTAAAAGGATTTTAACCCTTGGGATACCAAGCAGTTTCTAGGCATTGTTTTTTGCTTCTGTCACTGTGGCCTGAAATCCTGCTCCTCTGTGGGTTCAGGCAAAACTTAAATAATCTCTTACAGGAAATTACGTGGTGTATATTCATCATTTAAGGCTTGGTGAAAGTAGAAAAACTAAATATTGTGTATTTTACAGAATTTAACTAGAGCAAACAGTTGATTTGTTGGTGAAACATTTAAAGAGGACATGAGGATCAACCTCTCTTTTCCACTCTGTTAATGTATATTGTTGATGGCACTAATGATGCATTCAGGTACCCTGGGAAACTTGAGAATCTGACAATTTTGCCAGTTTTTCAGGTTTTGGATTGGATGAATAGTTTGCAAATGCCAGTCATTTAGAAGTAAGTTGTTTTTTTTTCACTCCTGGCTGCAGGTTTGGTATCCCAAGGTTCAAACATATTCAGATACTAATATATTTTTAAAAAGTGCCCTGAGAAGGCATCACATGGCCTCCACATTTACGGGGTTGGAGGTGGGCCGTGAGCATTTATGAGACTTAAAGGTTGGAAAAGGTTGAGAACCACTGCTTTGCTGTGTCTTAATCACCAAAACTTACTTGTGTATCTGTTTGAATCAGAGCCTGTAGCGTCTCCTTCTGTCTCCTCATCTGCTCCCTCTCCTCCTTCTGTCTCTGCTGCTGCGCCAATGACTCCCTCTGCTCCAGAAACCGTCTCTGAACCTCCTGCAGCTCTCGTCTCTGCCTCTCCAGGTCCTCATGCTGTTCTTTGTGGCTGGAAAAGTGAGGAGCTGCTTCTTCTGCGTTTTTTTGAAGAGTGTCAGAGGTCGATTGGAGTGTTGTGACTGATTTAACGGGCGGTGGCTCTGTGGTGAAAGTAGACGGCCTCTCTCGCTCTGTGAGATGCCGTGTTGCTCTCTCCATGATGCTGTCGGTTAACCAGACGGTGACATCTCGTCTTTGGTCTGCTGGACGAACGGATTCCTCTTCACCGGACAGCGACCTGGAGCCAGTGAGACGAGGAGGTGACGGCAGCGTCTCAGACTCTCTGGTGGGATCTTCCACAGAGGTCTGAGGTTCAGAGCAGATGTTTATAGAGTCTCCAGGAGCTGTGGGCGGCTGAAGGGGAGCTGGAGGTTGCACAGAAGCAGCAACGTGTGAGGGAGCAAACGCTGACAAGGATGCAGCTGTCATGTTGTGACGGATTTGTAGAGCTCGCTGGTATTCCTCGAGGCGCTGGCGAGCCACTTGTACCGATCTCTGGTGAATCCTATGATGAGATATTGAGGTTTTAGACAATTTTTTTTTGTTTTAAATGTTATTTTTTTGGCATTTTGTGCCTTTATTTGATAGAGGAGGACAGTGGATAGTGTCGGAAAGGGGAGAGAGAGTGGGGAGTGACATGCGGGAAATGGCCACAGGTCGGATTCGAACCCGGGCCGCCCGCTCGAGGACATGCCTCATGGTGCGCAGCCATATCCACTAGGCCATCCGCGCCTCGGTTTTAGACAATTTTAAGAAAGATGTGATTGTAAATGTAGTTTGTGTTCTTGCTCAAACAAACCTGTTTTGTTCAAGCAGCCTCTGCTGGTACTCTCGTATTCTGCTGGTGTGACCATCCTCACCTGTAGGGGGCACCGGCTGCAGAGTGGAGCGATAGATGTAACAGTTATTTATCACTTAACAAACAGTGAGATGATTAACAGGGATGAAACATGTTATAAAACTCTAAGAAACTGTCAAACCTGAGACCTAACAAAAGCCCTAACCTCTGTGACTGGTTCAGGAGAGACAGATGTAGAGTCCTGGTCCTGGGGGGTCACTTCTGGTGGTGTAATGAAGACTTCCGGTGGCCTAACAGAAACCTCCTGGGTCACAGCTGCCTTCAGATGTTCTTTCTCTCTCTGAGCCTCCAGCAGCATCTGCTCCAGTTTGGCTTTTTGCTCCTCCAACTCCTGGAGCAAAACCAGCTGCTTCTGCTTCTCCCTCTCCAGCTCCTCCTCCTGCAAAAAAAACATCAGTCAACAGACAATTGCTGCAAAGTTTCACATAATTTTCAGGCAAACACCATCTAAGATATTTGTGATATCAGCTGCATTCAAGCTGGTGTTAAAAAACAGTTAAAAAGTTAAAAAGCAGGCGACTGAATAATGAAATCTATCCAGCTCTTGAACCAAATCAAGCAAGTGATTCTCAAGTTTCTCCACCTGCTTCTGTGAAACACATTATTCAGAGCTTTACCCTTCTTCATAGGAACTCCAGGAGTCTGCTGGGAAAGACAAAAAGCTGCTATATCCACTGGCAACCATTTTTCTACCATTGACCTGATTTTTGATTCTTCTCTACAACAGTGAACAAAGCAAATGTTTTTAAATTTGTAGTTTTTTTAAAAAACAGACCAATGTAGACCGAAAAAAACAAAGCGTGGACACAGAAAGAGACAGTTGGTGTCTTGTTCAAAGATTTTAGTGGCTCTGCTCGACACGACCTTTTCAGACAAAACCTGGACTGATTAAATAATAAGAAGCACCTGTGTCCTTAAACACTGACCAATCACAGAACAGGAGCAGGATCGAGGCGCCTCGAAAATGTAAATACATACCAGTGATTTATTTTCTAATATCTTAAATTAAATCACAAAAAAATTTGAAAAACAAGTTACTTTATAGGGCTGGACCAACCAGTATTAGCTGCTTCCTCATGGGGAAAATGTTAATTTCCATAGTTTTTTCTGTCTCCTTTTGTTTTCATACACCACGAAATAAAATTTTAATAGATTAAAATATATCAGTCATGTTTTCATACTTTAAGCAGGATTAAACAAATCAGTGATTATTTCTGATACAGGTCAAGATTTTATAAATGAGGTTTTATTCATAAGTTTTTTATTTTCACTGATAGAATCATTTTCTATTTGACTTAAATTTTGCTGATGGACAAAGATTATAAGTGATGACTATATTACACTCAAACAACAGATTTTTTTGGGGTGTTTATAAATGAAGACGCTTATTAACGGAGAAATTAAAAAAGTTTTTCATGCTCCTGTTTAGATTTCTGAACCAACCAAGTGTAATCATTTGTTGATATTTACTTTTTTGTGCGTCTATAATGTCTATAATCATCCCATTTTTTTTCCTTTTTTTACATGTTGATTATGTAACACAATAAAAAAAGTCAAACTTACTTCCAGCCTCTCTACCTTTGCATACCAGAAAACAAGAGTGACTTAACTTTCTGTAATAATCTGTTTAAAAGCAAACTGTTTTCTGAAGTGGTTAGTCTTCATCAAATGAGATTTTACAGCCACTGATTTTGTCTGTCAAATTTCCTGTGATTAGAAATACGTAGCGCTGATTTTTACGTGAAAATCTTTATTGGATTAGAAACAAACCCTTTTCTTTCGTTCTTCTTCAAACTCTTGGATTCTGCTGTAAAGTCCATCAGGATGTGAAGTTTCTGCTTTGGCTGATTCTGCTGTTGAGTAAAAGACAAGAAAACACTAAATTAGTTTTATCTCACAAGAAGTAAGAATTAAAATTTGAACTAACAAGTGTGTCGCTCGAATACAAAACTTTGGACACAAGATCCAACGAATATGAAATGACAGTTATCATTATTTTTATGTAACGTACAAAAGTAAAGATAAATGAGTGTGGTTCTGAAGATGCAAAGAGAGAAACTAGGTGTGGGTTTGATCTAAGATATAAAACAAATAATCATTTTCAAAGAGTTGCAGAGAGCTAATAACCTGATTTTGGGCTGTCAGGCTCAGGGTGGTGGACGGGGGGCAGGTTTCCTTTCTCCTCACTGGTCAGAGATCCTGTGTCGATGGTCGAGTCTCGTTCTGGGATCTGGTCTGTGATGACTGGGGGTGAATCTGCTGCAGGGACAGAACCGTTCTGATCCGTCCACTGGTTCCTCTGGCTCCGGATACGATCCAGGAGTTTTCTCAAAGCTCGTCTGGGAGCAGGTCCGGAGGGTATTTCTGCAAGAACAGACCCAAAAAAACCCCACAAAATGCAGTTATAGTTCTGTAAACTTTCAAAATAAAGATCCAGATCGGGTTCAAGGGGGAATTTAGACAATATTTTGCAGTAAAGATTTCCTCATGTCTGTTTTTTTGTCTCCACCTTGAGCAGATGTTTCTTGCTCCTCGTTCTCAGCTTTTCTCTGTGTGTTTTCTGTTCCAGTCACGGTGATTTCATCCTGTGTGACGTCCAGCTCTTGGTCCTGGCTGCCTATGGACAAAGCTGGCAGAGGCTCTGGTACCAGCTGAACCACCAGGTCTCCTTTCACTCCTGAGATGAGACACAGTCAAGGTTTGAATTCGCTTCACCTCCCGCTAAAGTATCCAGGATTTGAGAAATGATCTTACTTCTCTCTCCAGTGTACATGTCCTCAAAGGCAAACTCCATCTCCCTCTGGAAGTCCTCCCTCATCTCCTGACGTTTGTAAAGAGGCTGAAAGATCTGAGGAGGCATGTGCGCCACCTGCTGTCTCCTCCTCAGCAGGTCTGTCTGCTGCATGTGCTCCAGTTCGACAAGGAGGCGCTCACGATCCTAAAGGAGGTGAACAAACAGATCAGGCACAAGAGGCAGGACTTAACTTTCTCTCCTTCTCTTTTTATGATCCTGGTGATGATTTTCAAGTCTGGTAGTTTCACCTGCACTAGATGTTCCTTCCTCAAAGCCTGCTTCCCCCTGAGACGAGCCCTCTCCAGCTGCTCCTCTCTCCTCCTCTGCTTCTCCCTCTGTAAGTCCTCCAGCCTCCTCGCTTCCAGCTCAGCCTCCTCACGCGCATCAGACTGTGGACACGTAAAAACATTAGACCTGAACTGTGCACAACAAACAAAATATGAGGTTTTGTCTGTGTTCTCACCTGTATTGTCTCTTCCTCTCTGTCCACTGTGCTTTCAGGCATGTGGTAATGTGTGCTACCGAACGCACTCACATCTGATTTCCTCACAACATGACACGTCTTTGAATCAATGTTCTAGAAAAAAAGAAGTGAAAGAGTTAAAGCCTTTGCACAGTAACTCTGTTTTCTTTCTCGGATGTGTTTTTCGGATCCATAATCCAAAAAAAAAGTCACGTACAGACACCTTGCACACTGAATCCCATCTGTTTATTTTACTTTTTATTGCGAAGAAATGGAAGAAATGGAATCATCACCAAGCTGTGATCATGATCGTGTAGTTCTTTCACAATGTGAGAGAAGAAAATAAGTCATTGGCTGCTGAATTATCGCGATAGCCAGGATGTTAGTGGACAAGTTTGATTCACTTCTAGCTTTACTAGTACCACAAAAAAAAAGAAAAACAAATTCTCTCCACAGCTATTCATCTTGAGCTCTTGAGCTGACAGAGGCAGACAAACACACGTGAAACACATTCAAGTCTTCATTCATCATCTAAACTCAGCCCGAAATTACAGAAAATGTGTCTGTAAATGGGAAAATGTAACGTTGCAATCAGCCTACGGTGTCCCTGAACGGTCAAACAGCCCTGGAAACGACCTGAAAAGACGCAGAAAATCAAACCTTTTCCAAAAATAACGACAGCCAAAAGCTCCGTTGTCAGGGAGTAAAGATGATCGACATAACATGGGACTGAATTTCTTTTTTAACGTGCAGAAATCTTGGACGACAGAAACGGACTCAGTGTGCAAAGACTGTTAATCTGGCTTTTTCTGGAGCTTAAAATTCTCATTTTAAGATAATGATGTTGAAAATATTACCTGTATGGGGTTTGGTGGTGGTGGTGGGAGGCTGGCCACTTTTGCTGATCTCTCTTTTTCTGCCTGTAAAGCTTTCTTTCTGGCATTAATTAACCTTCAGAAAAAAAGAGTAAAAGACTTAAAATATAGCAAACATCATTGTCATTATCAGTCAATATCTTTCGTGCAAATGTCTGTGACGCTGCTGACCTGCTTTGCCTCTCACGGTCTTTAAGTTTCTGTAACTTCAGCTCCTTTAAGGCTTCTCTGTGACGCTCCACTGCTTTGACCTGATTCTCCTCCTCCCTCTGAGCGATGGCTGCTGAGTCCAGCTCCTGTGTGCAGAAACAAAATAATGATAATGATTTTTCACACAGCTTCATTAACAGATAAAATTGTCTTTCTCTTCACTTCATGTCGTCTTACATTTTCTTTAGCGCGCCTGTGACCCTGTCCGAGAAGCAGGAGGCTCTCTTGGTAAAGTTTCTGCAGCGTGTCGAGTTTTTCTCTCTGCTGTCGCTCCCAGTCCGCCCTCAGCTCCTCTCCCAGCTTCTCCAGCTCTCTCTGCCGCCTCTGCTCAACCTCTTGGCGAATGTGTAGAGCGATGTACCGCTGCTGCTCCCGCACCTGAAAATCAATGTAACGTGTGATGTGGAAAAAGTGGAAAGGGGCAACGCATGTTAAAAATTTCTTTCTGTAAAGTAAGAGCAGAAAACTCCAAATAAGATCACACTTACATAAAATTCTTGACAAAAAAACTCTGTGGAAATATTTTCATATTTCTTGTCACTAAGTTTAATGCTTTGTCTATTATGTCTAAGTATCTATCAGCTTGCTCAATATGAGTTTTCATGTTTAGGGCTGGGCAATAAATTTCAAATTAGATTAAGTCGCAATATGGCCTGTTGCAATATACTAATCGCAGACAGTGCAATATTTGTTGAACCTTAAATGTGTCAGAAAACCGGACACATTTTTTCCACGTCCTAAATTGGCAAGGACATAGTGAGAAAACTTATAAAGTAGTCATAAAGTAGCAAAAAATTGGTCCAAAAGTGGCAATAGGGAGTAAAAAGTGGCTAACATCAGCAAAAAGCAGTCACAAGAAGCAAGAAAAACAATAATAACCAAATTAAAATGTCTCAAACATGAACAGTTTAACTCAAATTTACAGCATCCAAAACCACAAATACATATATTGGTCAATGACGTGACGTCCCCTTTTTTGTGTCCGAGTGCAATATTTCCTTCCATCATGAATTGAGTATTTCATCACATGTATTTCTTTATTCTATGAAACCTGTGTTATTTGAACACATCTTTAAACTATTAAAATATAACATGTTTTTTTGTGTTTTGGTTCCTCAAACCCCCAAAATGTCAGGTGGTGCAACCGTCCTGACAAGTATCCACAGTAATTAAACTCTAAAAATTGAATGTCAGTTATTGTAAATGGAAATTAAAAATACAGTGGCATTATTTTATGCTTGAACCTTTTTAAATAAAACATTCTTTGCAAATAAAAAGAATTTTAAAGCTGTTGAGAAATGTAAA
>RPOG01001069.1:0-30883 GCA_008086565.1 Thalassoma bifasciatum | reverse complement strand
AAACATTCTTTGCAAATAAAAAGAATTTTAAAGCTGTTGAGAAATGTAAAAAACTTTTGTCCCGTAATTTTCACCTTGTCAAATGTCAGGGTGGTGCAACCGTAACATTAGACTTTTATTTTAAAGTGAAGAGAATAAAACAGGAAACAGGAAACTGCATCAGCCAGAGGAGCCCAAATGACATTTGTGAACAAGTGGAAAAGTTTGTAGATTTCTCTGAAATACTGATAAAAAAGGTTTTTTCACTTCATTGGTGACTGGAACAATTTCCATGTCAGGTGGAACAACCAATGTAATAATGTGAAATGTTATTTTAACATCAAATTATTTATCTTATTCACACATAAAATAAATAAAACACACAAAATGAAAATCTATGAGTCACTACAGACACTTGAGAGATACTTGCCAATAATTTCACACAGAAAAAATAACAGGAACATATAAATATATTTTCATATATTTGGTTGAGCCACCTGACATTTTTGGGTGCTCAAATTAAAAATACTAAAAAATTATGAACCTAAAAACTTTGAAATGTTGGTCAACGACTGAAATCTGTTAGAAAACTTAATTCTTCACTCAGAAATGTGTTTTTATTCATTTTCAAAGAACTTTTTAAAAATAAGTTTTTAGATCCTCTTTTTGTCATTGACCCAAATACACCTGTCCATGCAGACAGTTTAATCACAGACACCAGAAACAATAAAAAACAACTTAGTTATAGTGTTATATCTGACTTTTACCTGCTGTATCCGCAGTTTTCTCCTCCTCTCATGTTCCTCTCGTATAATCCGAGCCTCTTCATTCGGACTGAGTCTTAATTTCACCGTTTTTCTCTTCATTTCCATTAAAAAGTGAGAAAAAAGTGAATCTGAGCAGCAGCAGTTTGTTAGCAGAGCTGCTCATTGTTGATTAGCTTCACTTTGTTACAGCCGTTTGACTCCATACAGACTAAACGGTCACTTTAACCAAAGAAATAACGGTCCTAAATTAAACACATATTCATTTTAAAAAGTCTAATTACAGTAGAAATCTATAAAAAGCCAGTATCAGGCTGAAATAGTTGTGTTTACGTCTTAAATCCATGCCAACGTAAAGAAAAAAAACGACCCAACGTTTTGTTTCATCGTCACATCCGGGAGTTTGAACAGCGCGCCGCGTGAGCTCTGCAGAAACAAATGACAATGGTTCCTACCCTTAACTTAACCTTTATGCGTCATATTTTAATTAAACATACAGAAAAACACACTGAATTTATCCAACAACATTGTAGAAAACTACAGTCAGTTATAATCATGGGTGAAAGTAAAGTTAAATTCTTGCTGGTACTAAACCTTCAAGTCCATTTCTACGGAAGAGGATTAGGGCCACTGAGAAAAAAAAAAATCTAAAAAAAAAAAAAGTCAGAATTCTGAGATTAAAGTCAGAATTCTGACTTTTTTCTCAGAATTCTGATTTTTTTTTTTTTTTTAATTTTTAAATCTAAAAAAAAAGTCAGAATTCTGAGAAAAAAGTCAGAATTCTGAGTTTAAAGTCAGAATTCTGAGANTTAACTTAACCTTTATCCGTCATATTTTAATTAAACATACAGAAAACCACACTGAATTTATCTAACAACATTGTAGAAAACTACAGTAAGTTATAATCAGGGGTGAAAGTAGAGTTAAATTCTTGCTGGTACTAAACCTTCAAGTCCATTTCTGCCGGTTTTAAAAAAAAAAAAAAAAAATGAAAATTTTGATTTTTTTTTTTTTGCCCCTATAGTCTGTAAATTTTGAGATAAAACGTCAAAATTGTTACTTAAAAAGTCAAAATTTGAGATGGAATATCAGATTTTTTACATAAAAAGGTGAACTCAAGAGGGAAAAAAAGTCCATATTTCTGGTGAGAAAGTTAAAAATTTGAGACAGGATCAAAATTTGAGATAGAGTATAACATTTTTTAGATAGAATATCAGAACTTTGAGATAAAAAGTTTGAATCATGAGGGAGAAAGTCAAAATTTTTAGATAAAAAGTGAAAAATTGGAGACAAGGTATCAAAATTTGAGATAAATCAGTGTTTGAGCTCTGGAAGTCTAGAGCAGGGGTTCCCAAAGTGGGGGTCGGGACCCCCAGGGGAGTCGCGAGACGCTGGAGGGGGGGTCGCAAGATGATTTCAGTTTAGAGGGGATATCCACAGCTATCCCAGACCACAACTAAGGTACTAACGCTGTTTGGCTCAACATACCTGTGTGAAAAGACTTTCTTGGCCCTGATATTGATTAAAAATAAACATATATCTTGTGTGAACGTGGAGGATGAGCTCCGAGAGGCCGTCTCCAAAATTAAACCTAAAATGAACTTGCTGTGCTCCACTCATAGTGCCCATCCATTTCATTAGGTGAGATAAACACTGAAACATATATCCCAAAAAGTTAACTTGCACTGCAACAATGTTCACGTTTACTCAGAGCTACAGTTTATGATTATTACTTGAACTGAATTATTCTTGTTCTAATGTGGAAATGAAAGTATTGTACCAAAATTGAGTTTGCACACGACTGCAACAATGTTAGATCACAAATTACAGAGAAATAACTTTGACATATTCTGCTTTTATTTCATATTAAACTGTTACATGTAAAATAATAACATGGTTTTCAGGCTGCTGTTCTTTTATGTGTTGTCATAATGCCCATGTTTGGATACCCTTATTAGAGGCCCTTATATTACCCTTATTATTATCCTACACGCACGTTATCTTATGCTTCGGTCACCTCTGGGGATAGTGGGGGTCACATATATTAAAATACCATAGAGGCTTATACAGGGGTTTGAGGTACCAAAATACAGAAAAACATGTTATATTTTAATAGTTTAAAGATGTGTTCAAATAACACAGGTTTCATAGAATAAAGAAATACATGTGATGAAATACTCAATTCATGATGGAAGGAAATATTGCACTCGGACACAAAAAAAGGGACGTCACGTCATTGACACCTCTATATTATGTCCATGCTCAGTACTGGACAGGCGCATTGACTGTATATACAGTCTATGGACAGGCTTCCTTTCACCCCTGGTTATAATAGGTTAAAATTGCTCCGGGGTTTCCTCACCACGTCGCCAGGGGGCAGCAGAGTTTCATCAACCGAACGTTAAAAGCGTAGAATGAACCGTTTACCGTGTTAGAGGAAAATAGATCACTTTTTCATTGGAAAATCGCCCATTCTTGTGACTTTATTGGGATTAACAGGTAATATACACACATATAAATGAGTGGCTGTCTAATTCTGTTGTTATTCTGTAACTGGGGTCTTGATTTGTCAGTTGGTTTCAGTAAAAATGCAGCGTCTGCTATGTCCGAGCTAGGCTAACAAGCTAACAATACACTATGAAAGTCAGTCATTCAGTCAGAAGTTGAGTTTATTTTGCAGATAATTCACTGTTATTTGGAAGTTAGATTATTTAAACGCTAAACAACTATTGCATTATAGCTTTAAGTACCAACTAATAACAGAATATGACAATCCTGAGGCTACTTTCAGACAGAGCAGTGTCTAATCCATACTATCTTTTCAATATTACATGCAATACACTTATCTAAAACCTAGTTATCACTTTTTATTTATTCTATTTTCCCAGATTTATTTGACATACCTTGTTATTAAGTCTACCTGAATGTGGGTTTGACGCTATACCCATGTACAGTTTGGGTTCTCCACTGCAAAAACTGAAGTCTAAGCAAGTCATTATGTCTTATTTGTATTTATTGTTGTCATATTTTTCTTAATTTGAGCCACATTCACCAAACCAGGTCATAAAAATGTCTTAATTCAAGCTATTTAAGGACAAAAATGAGATCTGAATTGATTGTAACAAGTAAAAAAAAATCTGCGGATAGGATTAGAAAAATAAGAAAGATTAGCTTAATACAAGAAACTTTTTTTCTTATCCCATTGGCAGTTTTTTTTCAGCTGTTAGGAGCAATCCAGACCTAATTTTTGTCCTTAAATAACTTGAAATAAGACATTTCCATGGAATTAACAGTAGAATGTAGCTCATATCTCAATAATAGGACAATTTTTACTACGAATAAGACATAATGACTCGTTAAGATCTCAATTTTTGCAGTGTAAACTTTCAGTTGTTGATGTTCGTCTCGCCCTTTGTCTTCCAGCACAACCATCATGTCAGGTGGTATCACCAGTTGCTGTTACAAGCAATTCAGACCTAATTTTTGTGTTTAAATAACTTGAAATAAGACATTTTCCTGGAATCCACAGTAGAACGTCACTCAAATTAAGGAAAATAAGACAGATTTTACTTCAAAGAAAACATAATGATTTGCTTAAATTATAGTATTTGCAGTTTAAACCTTCAGACATGTTGATGTTTGTATTCCCCTTTGTCTTCCAGCACAACCATCATGTCAGGTGGTCCACCAGTGCGGGTCAGCATTGAGTCCTCCTGTGAGAAACAGGTGCAGGAAGTGGCTCTGGATGGAACAGAGACGTATGTCCCTCCTCTGTCCATGTCCCAGAACCTGGCGAAGTTGGCCCAAAGAATCGACTTCAGCCAGGAATCTGATTCTGAAGGGGAGGGGGCCGAGGGAGAACCCAGGGACAGGGAGTGGGGCAAGCAGGAGCAAGAGGAAGAAGAAGGTATCATAGGGACACAAACCTCCAACTAACACTTCTATGAACCATTTTGAGTCTAAAATAACGTATGTGGTGGTGTGGGAGGAATTTTGGGGGGGAACATAAAAGCACATAATAAACATGATAATAATCCAGCTCAATTCAAAATCAAGGGTTGAAATAAAAAGCAAGAGTCCTCTACTTATCCATCACAAGTTAATGCAAACAAACAAAAATTTTCATAACTTTTCACAAACAAACAATTTAATCCCTTTTATTTTAAACTGCATGCAAAAAACACAAAGAAAGTTTAAGGCTTGATTAAAAACCAAGATACAGACACACTAAATGATAACAGATTCAGATTTTAGGTAGATTGACTCAAAGTAAAGCCCACCCCTTAAAGATTTTTTTGATCTGTTTGTCAGATTGTGATCCATGTTTTTATTTTCACAGGCACAGTAAAGTTCCAGCCGTCTCTTTGGCCCTGGGACTCGGTGCGTAACAACCTTCGCAGTGCCCTGACTGAGATGTGCGTCCTCTATGATGTGCTCAGTGTGGTGAAGGAGAAGAAATACATGGCTCTGGATCCAGTCTCTCAAGATCCAGCTGCCAGCAAGGTAAACACATGAAACATTTCTGTCGCTTATTATAGCTGCTATCTGTCATTTTTACATATTTTGTGGCTCTTTCTGTCTCACACAGACTCCACAGGTGTTCCAGTTGATCAGCAAAAAGAAATCTTTGGGCACAGCAGCTCAGCTCCTCCTGAAAGGAGCAGAGAAGCTCAATAAGTCAGTGACAGAAAACCAGGAAAACAGGAGGCAGAGGGACTTCAACTCCGAGCTGCTGCGACTTCGCTCACAGTGGAAACTGCGTAAAGTGGGAGACAAAATCCTGGGAGACCTCAGCTACAGAAGCGCAGGTATTACATCATGCAAACTAATGAAATGACCATTTTAACTCTTTCTTATACCTTAACTTCTCATATTCTGACTTTTTACTCTTGTAGGTTCTCTGTTTCCTCACCACGGCACCTTCGAGGTGATCAAAAACACAGACATTGATCTGGACAAAAAGATACCTGAGGATTACTGCCCCCTCGATGTCCAGATCCCCAGTGATTTGGAGGGATCAGCTTACATCAAGGTGAGAAGGAAACAAGAAAATGCAGCTCCACAATCAGACAACAGCCTTCATCTTTGAGGTTTTTTACACCATCTATTAATGACGAAATAATGTGAAGAACTATTTGGGTATTTACGACTGTTTCTTTAGGTATCCATCCAGAAACAAGCTCCAGATATCGGTGATTTGGGAACCGTCAACTTGTTCAGGAGGCCTCTGAAAACCAAAGCTGGTGAGGTTTGATGCAGCATCTGATGAGTATCAAACCCCTGATGCAGGTTTAGTTACTTAAATGATAATTTTTCTCTCTGTGCAGGAGCTCAGCCGTGGCATGTGAAGCTCGAAGCAGCTCAAAACGTTCTGCTCTGTAAGGAGATTTTTGCACAGCTGTCCAGAGAAGCTGTTCAGATCAAATCTCAGATCCCTCACATCGTTGTGAAGAATCAGATCATCTCACAGCCTTTTCCAGGTAAATCTCTCACTTCAGCACCAATGTAGGAAACTAAATCTGACACTCCTGCATCTTTGTGACTAGATATTTCATTTTTCATTTTATACATAACCATGAAACAAATGTATTCCTGTCTTATTTCTTCATGTGATCATTTTTTGTAGGTCTCCAACTCTCCATCTCTCTGTGCCACTCCACGGGTGAGAAGAAGAACCAGCGAGGTTCTCCAGAGAAACCGAAACCAGACGACCATCTTTACGTGCTGGAGCACAATCTGCACCAGATGATGAGAGAGGTGAAACACACATATTCATTTAATCTGCTGAGATCTGAGTTAATGGGTCAGATAAAACAGAGATAATCCTCTGATTATTAAGGAGTAATGAGTTTAATTTGCAACCAAAAATGTTTCTCGGGGTAAAAATTTTGGATAAGTGGTTGGAATAGTTCATTTATGTTATAGGATAAAGAAAGAAGACTAAAATCAACATTCCTCATGTTTCTTATCCTTTAAAAAAATTAAGAGAGGAATCTATCCCAAACGCTTTATATCAGTTTAGAAATTATACTTTTTTCTGAATTTACTGGACTCAGTGGGACAATGAAATAGTAAACATCACAGGAGTAAGAAAGAAAAAAAGGCCTGACGTTTCCGCTTAAAATCCCCTTTTTTTGATCTTCTGTAATATTCTAATTTTCTGAGATACCAGATTCTAGGGTTTTCATTATCCATAAGCCATAACTATCAATATTTTGAAAATCAATGCTTTAAATGATTCACTCTAGGTACAATTAAGTTATATAATATCCAGGATCCACTTTTTGAAGTGAGTGACCAAAATTGTCAAAAAATATTTCGTGATAATAGTCATTTTTGAAACAAATATGCAAACAGTTACGTAAATATTTTTTAAACCAAAAATCCTTCTTCTCTTCCTAATGTTTGTGTCTTTCTTGTTCAAAACAAGAGTGATAAAGACAGATATTATTCCCTTCAATACAGCAAATGACATCAACAACTCATAAATTAGAGAACTTAAAAATAATCGCAAAAATAAATCACAATTGCAATATTGGGGAAAAATGTTCACAGTTAGATAATTTCTTCACATCATTCATCATTAGTTTTATTTGCTTCAATCACATGATCAAACTTGTGTGTGTTTCAGTTCCATAAGCAGCAGCTCAGCTCCGTGGTGATGCCTCATCCCGCCAGCGCCCCCTTCGGCCACAAACGCTTGCGTCTGGCGGGACCGCTGGCCTACGACAAATCTGAGATCTCCAGTTTACAGCAGAGCGAGGGGCTGCTGGAGAAAATCATCAAACAGGCCAAACACATCTTCCTCCGCAGCAGGTGGAGTAACTGTGCAACAGTGTCTGAAATACTTTGAGTAAATCCAGGCGGTGCCGGCTTCATTGTGTAACTGTTCAGTGGAAATAGTTTGACTTCTTGGAAATGAGTAACAGCTGCTCAGTGGCACTGAACAAACATTACTCCAGCTACTACTATCTTGATCATAAAACAGTCAAAAAATGTCCTGTGAGTCAGTTCTTAGGTCCATTTTTTTCTGGAATACTGTGGAATTTAAGTACCTGGAGTTATTTTCTATTTACTGCATGTCTTTAAGATTTTTTCTCTTATTTTTTTCAAAAAAAGAAATGTTTGACAGCATCACCAAAACCTCCAGCATCTCACAGCTTCTTCCTCTCTTTGCATAAAAGCCACTGAAGGATGTTGACATAAAAAACTGAATCCGGAAGTAAAGGAGAGAGATAATTACTAGTTACTCACGCCTATTTTACAAACAAGGCAGGGTTCAGTATTGATAAAGATTAGCAACAATACAAGCCTCAAATCAGGCTCACAAAGAACAAAGAAGACTGGAAACACCTTTCTGAAACTTCGTGCGCTATTTTACGCATGACACGTAACACACATTCTCATATACATTACAAACAGCCTGTTAATCAGGTAACAACATATCATCAACAGTAAAATACACACATTTTGCACAAATAAGACTTGGTGCATCCTTCCAAAAGAGTCACCACACACTACAAGCACAAAATTACGCATGAAATCATGTATATGATATAAAAACTGGATCAAGAGAGCTTCATTCCTCCTGAAATTCATCCCAGCTCATGTTACCCTTTCTCACATGAAGTTGCTCCTTTTGTCTCAGGGTTGATCCTCTTTTTGTCACTTTTGGAAAAACTCCTGAGTGAAATAACCACATCTTGGCTGAAACAGCAACATCTTAGCTTTCAGAAACCTTTGCATTTTTTTTAAATGTGCGAACTGTTTTGGAGTAAAGGACGTTCAAATGCAAATACGTCAGCGCTGACGCATCTGCCTGTAAAGGGTTAAAGTCTTACATTCATTCATTTTATTTGTCCCATTCATGAGAGTTTACAATATTACAATGTTTGATAAATTACACATATTTAAACATTGAAACTCTGCATGACTGGAAAGGAGCAGCTGGAAAAACTAAGTTCTTATTTATTGCTACCCCTATTCTGATCGCAAAACTTCCAAATGTCTCGCCACCATCACCTCCACCCGACTCTTAGAGCCTTCAAAAAAGGAACTCAAGTCTCAAGATTGTCAAGCTGGGAACAAACAAACAAACAAACAACAACCAAAAATAAATAAATAAACATAAGTAAAGAACAATGCGTCAAATTAAACATGTGATCAAACAGCAGCTTTTCCTGTATGTGAGTGAAGTGATTAAGGTTTTCCTCTCTGTCACTTGTTTAATATCTGTGTTTGTGATCTCCAGGACGGCTCGCACCATCGACAGCCTCGCCAGCCGCATCGAGGACCCTCAGATCCAGGCGCACTGGTCCAACATCAACGACGTGTACGAGTCCAGCGTCAAGGTGCTCATCACCTCTCAGGGCTACGAGCAGATCTGCAAGTAAGTCCAGGAAAGTTTCTTGTTTCTCACATTCTGATCCCCCTAAAGTGATTGTAACAGCTCGTGTGTGTGTTCAGGTCCATCCAGCTGCAGCTGAACATCGGCGTGGAACAGATCCGAGTCGTGCACAGAGACGGACGCGTCGTCACGCTCTCGCATCAGGAACAGGAGCTGCAGGACTTTCTCCTCTCACAGGTTTCACATTTTCCTCCATATTGTTCATCTTTTATTTCCTGGAGTATTTATAAGGGCTGAACAATTTGCAAAAATAATCAAATTCTGATTATTTTCAGGTTCCTCATCTTATATGTTGCTAAAACAAACACAAGCAAAAAATCACTCTTTTTAAAAAAGCACCAAATTTGTGATAGAAATAAGACTAACCTTGTTATTTAGATTTAATTTTGCTTAAAAATAGAAATGTGAGGCACCCATTTTTGCGACCTGTGACTGCTTTTTGTTTATTTTAATCACATTTTACTTTTTCAAATTGCTGCTTTTTGACAATACTTTTGCCACTTTCGAACTATTTCCCAAGTTTTCTCGTATTTTTCAACTATTTTCACCCATATTTGCTGCTTTTTGACAATTTCTTGCCACTTCTTGTCATTTTTACCACTCCAATGGTAGTTTTTAACAGTTTGTCTCTTTGGTTGAGTAACTCTGGTGTAGAACAGAAAACATCTGCTGCAAAAACTGTGGCTGATATTTTCACACATTTCAGGTTAAAGAATTATTACACTGTCTGTGATTAGTAACAAGTGTTGCTCAACCCTGTTAAAAAAAAGAGACAAACTGTTGAAAATTACAACAAAGTGACTATTTTCAAAGTTTTATCCCAACTTTCTTGCCATTTTTGTTGACTCTAACCCTTTTTTTAACCGCTTTTCACTGTTTTTCATCCCTTTTTTCACAGTTTTTGCTACTATCTGAATTCTTTGAAGTTTCCTCTGTAAATTTTCTTGCCAATTTTTGTTGCTTTTTGGCCATTTTAGTCACTTTTCAATCTTTTGTGTTACTTTTGGACCATTTTTTATTCCCTCTCACTATTTTCCAAGTTCACTCCCAATTTTTTTTGCTGCTTTTTGAGTTTTTCCAGGTTTTAACCCAATATAATGCCACTTTTTATTGCTCTTTTTGGCAACTTTTACTACCTCAAACTAAATTTTGTTGTTACTCTTTGCTGTCTTTGCCTCTTTTTACCCCTTAGATATTTTCTATTGGAAAGGTAGTTTTCAACATTTGTCTCTTTGGTTGAGCAGAGTTGAGTTAAACTGGTGTGTCACAATTTCTTCTGACACTTTTCAGCTTAAAGAAATATTGCTCCGTCTGTGATCAGAATATTGCAGCAGGCTTTATTATGATTGAACCTCATTTGTGATTAATTGCCCAGCTCTAATATTTATCTGTCTCCTTTTTTTACCCAGATGTCCCAGCACCAGGTGCATGCCGTGCAGCAGCTGGCTAAAGTGATGGGCTGGCACGTCCTGAGTTTCAGTAACCACGTGGGTCTGGGTCCAGTCGAGAGCATCGGAAACGCCTCTGCAGTCACCGTCGCTTCTCCAAACGGAGAGTACGCCATCTCAGGTGAGATACCAGATCTTGATTCTCAGGTTACGTCCTCGAAATACACGACAGGAGCTCAACAGTGTCAACAGATCAGTTTAATGAGGCTGATGTGTGTGTGTGAGAGTCACATAAGGACGTCACTTTGTCACCGTGAGATTTAAAATCACACTTTTCCTGACGAATGTTCACCTTAAAGCACTTCAGCAGAGAATAAAACCTGTTTTTATTTTCAGGTAATGAACCTGAATTTCCCCTTTTTCAAAAGAAGTCGAGCGTTGCCGTCATATTTCTGTTTGTCTTTGAGGCAAAGTGTGAAGAGCTGCACGAGGCGATGTCACACCCAGCCTGTGGCTGCGGCTGAAAGTGAGATAAGTTGGAAACGGCTCAAAGAGACAGGTCGATACAAGCTGGAGGATAAGAGTGTGAATCAGAAATAACTCCTGGAATGCATCAAATTAACCTCTTACGTTATCGAGACGAGTGAGATTCATCTGCAGCAGTTTACAATGTTACATTTGACTTCGGCTGAGTGAGGATACAAAAAAGGATAATATACAATATCTGAAAGTTTTAAAAAGTTAAAATAAGAAGATTTCAGTCTTAAAGGGACAGTGAGGACTTTCTGAGTGATCTTGAAAAAGCCTTGTGTCTACGGAGAGAGATTTGTGTCATTATTTTGCTATCAAAAATGATGAATTTGAGAACAAAAAACATATTTTGCTAACAAAACTGTGACTTCAAAAATCAAAATAATAACAATTAATAAATGGAATCTATTTGTGATTGAATTTTTTTCTTGTTAAATCCACTTTTAGTCTTCCAGATTTTAAGTTTTCTTCTCATAAACCACAGACGCATTTGCATTTCCAGAACTTGCGTTTGCATTTCATAAAGTTTTGTTTGCGACTTTGTGCTCAAATTCTTATGATTGCATAATACAGACACAAATTTCTCTCCATACACAACTAGATTTATGCCTGTTTTTGATCTACATCTTAAAATTAACTTATTAGCACCAAAATTGGTTATTTTTAAATGCTGATTTCTAGTTTCCTGATCAAGTCAGACTGGACAAGATTGATTTACAGCAAATTGAAGTCTCTATAATAACACCACGCTGTCTGATGAAGTTTATCAGTGAGAAGAAAAACAATTTCTCTGATTTATTTAGTGGTAAACGTGGAAACAGAAGCTGAAGTATCTGACAGAAAAGGGACAGAAGAGAAGAAAAAAGCTAAAGAGGAGAGTGATAGAGCACAGGCTAAAGGTTAAAACAGTTCAAACCTGAGAGTCTATCAATAAAATGAAGAGCCAGGTTACGTTTGCTCTGCTTGGTGAGGTTGGAGTTGGTAGATGAGCACTGGTAGGACACAACCAGGATTCACTAACGTTACACACACGTCTCAGAGCTCGTGTGAACGCCTCTAACTTTATGCATTTACTCAAGTCTTAAATCCTGCGTCTCTTTTTCTGCCCAGTGCGTAACGGCCCAGAGAGCGGGTGCAAAGTTCTGGTCCAGTTCCCGCGCAGTCAGACCAAAGAGCTGCCGAAGAGCGACGTCATCCAGGAGGCGAAGTGGAGCCACCTGAGGGGCCCCTGCAAAGAGGTGCACTGGAGCAAGATGGAGGGAAGAAACTTTGTGTATAAGATGGAGCTCCTCATGGCTGCGCTCACTCCCTGTCCTTAGACTCACTCTCTCTCTCTTTATGGACTTAAACTTTTTATCACAGAAGACACAGAAACTCCACCTTCATTCGTCCTGTACTTCAGTTTCTGTTCTTTTCTTTCTGTAACATGAAGTAATGTTTACCTGTTTGTTGCAAAATAAAGTGCTGACTTTCTACAGGCAATGTGGCCAATTCAGTGACTTTCTCACTAAATCTGGCAACTTTCCTGTCATCTTGGTGACTTTATTTGTCAAAAGCAACAGGCAACAAATCAAGCAACTTTTTATAGCATTTGGCAACTCTGACATGAAAGCATGTGTCGTTTTGCTGTCACTATCCTCAACTACCTTGACTTTTTAAATGTTCATTTCAACATAGAAAATGGGTTTAAACTTGAAACATAGTTAGAAAGAAGCTAAATTTGGTTTGAAAATGAATAAAAAGTAGCAAAAATTGGCAAAAATAGTGCGATAAAACCTGAAGAATAGTTAGAAAGAAGCAAAAATCGGTTTGACAAAAAGCATGAACAGTGTTTTAAATGGACAAAAGGTTAAAAAATTGGCAAGAAAATTGGGATAGAACTTGAAAAATAGTTAAAAGAAGCAAAATATAGTCTAACAGTGACAAAGAAAAAGGCAAAAGGGATGAAATGGATAGAAAGAAACAAAAACAGCAAGAGAAATGATAGAAAATTTGAAAAAAATTTTAAAAGAAGCAAAATTTGGTTTGAAAATGAATAAAAATTGGCAAAAATAGTGCAATAAATCCTGAAAATAGTTAGAAAGAAGCAAAAATCGGTTTGAATAAAAGCATGAACAGTGTTTTAAATGGACATAAGGAAAAAAAAATTGGCAAGAAAATTGGGATGAAACTTGAAAAATAGTTAGAAGCAAAATTTGGTTTGAAAATGAATAAAAAGTAGCAAAAATTGGCAAAAATAGAGGGTTAAAATTTGAAAAAGTTAGAAAGAAGCAAAAATCGGTTTGATTAAAAGCATGACCAGTGGTTTAATTGACAAAAGGAAAAAAAATTGGCAAGGGTTAGGGATAAAACTTAGCAAAAATAGTACGATAAAACTTTAAAAATAGTCAGAAAGAAGCTAAATATGGTCCATCAGTGGCAAAGAAAGAGAAAAAAGTGACTGAAATGGACATACAGAGTAAAAAATGGCAAGAAATTGGGATAAAGACTTGAAAAATAGCCAGAAGGTAGCAAAAATTAGTTGGAACAGAAAAATAATAACAGAATTTCTTGAGGTTTTTTTAACCCATATAGTCAAGATTTTGAAATAAAAAGTCAAAATTTCAACATTTTATCTCAACATTTTCACTTCTTATCCAAAAATCTTGACCCTTTTCTCATAGTTTTGACTTTTATCTCAAACTTAGAATAAATCCAATGAAGCGCATTTGTGGTTCTCAACATTTAGGATGTTTTTTATACACTTTTTGTCTCTTCCATAACGTTATTCCTCTCTCCTTCAGGTTTACAATCACAGGCCAAAACTCAGTTATGCAAATTAGGCGATGACGTCATTAAGCCACTTTTAGAGCAGCCAATAGCTACTTTCCTTACTAAGGAGTTGGCAACACTGTGGCAAACCTTTTTACAAAAAAAGCAAAGTTGACTACAAAGAGGACACTGAGCACTGATAAAGCTGGTTTTGTTTGCGCGAAGTCGTCAGTTTTGTGCGCGGAAACTGAGAACTCATCTGCTGGTGTTTGGTCACATGAGTCTAAAAACTCTCTAACTCCTACAAGGTTTTACTTTAAAACCTCAGATTTCACCCAGATGTTGATGACAAGGTGTAAAAGTGATGTGGTGGATGTTTTATGTCTGACATGAAGCATCTTGAAGTTATTGCTTTTGAAATATTTGATATAAAAATGAAAAGAAAAAAGTGTTTCAGCTGCTTTTATCCTGATGTGGACTTTAGCCACATATAAAAACATGACATTTTCTGAAAAGCAAGAACATCCAAGAACACATTTCTTCTAAATCACCACTTTCAGACACACAGACGTGAGTTAAATACCAACCATTTCTGGCTTTAATTCATAAAAAACATCACTTGAAAACTCGTCAACTCGCTCGTCCATACATCATGTCAGTGTGACGTAAAACACCGGCGGTTTAATTCCAAGTTTTTCCTGTTTTTGAGTCTTCAAGAAAGCTGGCTAGAGGCAGTAAAAACAAGTCAAACACTCACACACTCCTTTCTCTTTGACAATAAATACAGTTTTTTTAATTTCCTCCTGTCATAAGTGATATTTACATCCGTCCAGCCTCGTCGCTTGTGTGCGCTTTGTACAAACCGTGGACACATTTTCAAAATAAAGTTCATTTTTTGCAGCATTAGTGAAAATATCTTCAGTTATTTCCATCGTCCTCGTGTTGCAGATTCAGGTGAAGTCTTCACAGTGGGACGTGCGTCATAGAGGCTGCAGCTCTGTTGCATCATTTTCTGCATAAAGGGAGAATTAAAAGTGTAAATAGAGGAAGTTAATGTTAGAGAAGCAGCCTGCAGACCTTTGTACCATAACACACCCAAAGTTAGACACAATAGAGAACTTTAACCCACATTCACGCCCATAAAGCCATATTCATACAGTCCTGACAATGACGCAGCTTTGAGTAAACGACCGACTGGAGGACAAACAAACCTCAAATATGAAAGTGTGTTTATAAAAGAGGATTAAAATAAACTCAGCGTGTTGAGGTAGCACTACACGCTACTGTTTTTCTTTTATTTCCCTGTGAGGAGTTTCTCTTTGTGGAGCTTTTAGCAGAGTTTCAGGAGCAGGATCACACTTCAATCACAATTTGACCTGCTGCTATATTCTAATCATAGACAGTGCAATATTTTTTTACTTGAAGTGTGTCGAACCAGTTAACTTTTCCACTTTATGCCCGGTGTAACTCAACAAAAGAGCCAAGTTGTTTAAAACTACCTTTGCAAGAAAAAAAATCTAAGAGGTAAAGATGGGGGAAAAGCAAAAAGCAGAATTAAAATAAATCTAAAAAGTCTTAAGTGGCAAAAATACGAAAAAGCAACAAAAATTGGCGAGACAATTGGAAGTCAGCTTAAAAATAGTCAGAAAGGAGTAAGAGTTGGTGAAAAAGTGACATAAAACAGTGGCAATTGGTAAAAAAATTGGGCAAAGGCAACATAAATTGGTAAGAAAGTTGGATTAAAACTTGAACAATAATAAGAAAGAGGCAAAAATACAGAACAATGGCATCAAAGAAAAAGTAAAACTTGGCTTAACTGGACAAAAAGAAACAAAAATTTACAAGAAAATAGGATTGAACTTGGAAAATAGTCAGAAGGTAACAAAAATTTGGAAAAAAAGGCATAAAAAGTAAATACAATTGACAAGAAGCGAGAAAAATGGGATTGAACTTGAAAAATAGTCTAAAAGAAGCGAAATATGATCCAACAGTGGCGAAGAAAGAGTGTAACATGACTTAAACGGACAAAAAGAAACAAAAAACAGCAAGGAAAATGGGATAAATCTAGAAAAATAGTCAGAAAGAAGCAAAAATTGGGTTTGAAAATGAATAAAAAGTGACAAGAAGGAGCAAAAATTGGCAAGAAAAGTGGGATAAAACTTGAAAAAAAGTCAGGAAGAAGAAAAATATGGTCCAACAGTGGTAAGGAAAAAGTAAAATGTGACTAAAATGGGCAAAAAGAAAAACAAATGACGACAAATTAGCAAAATTTAGTTCGAAAAAAAACATGAAAAGTGATTAAATTGGACAGGAAGCAACAAAAATTGGAAAGAAAAGTGGGATAAAACAGAAATCAGATTGAAGAAAGTCAAAATTACAAGAAAAAAAAGTGACAAAAAATCAGCAGATGGTGGTAAATGACCCACAACAACAAAAAATGGCAAGAAAATTGGGATAAAACTCATAAAATAGTTCAAAAGTGGCAGAAATTGGGAAAAGTAATTAAAATGGGCAAAAAGAAAAACAAATGACAACAAATTAGCAAATTTTTTTAAAGGTTCAGCCCAAATTTAAACCCTCCTGTTTGTTCTCTCTTCGTTTTTTTAACCCCATGTTGAAGTTTGGTGGTAAAAACTGTTTGTAACTGAACAGGTGTTGTTTCTTTTTTACCTGGCATCTGTTTCCTGCGTCTCCACGCTTTTATTTTCCTGTAAGCTTTGTCCAAAAGCCACATGGTCAACATGAGGAGTCCGGCGATACAGGCCAGAGCCAACGCAGAGACGGAGAGGTACTGGAGATCCTCGTAGATCACCTCTGGAGGACGGGGACAAAAGAGGGACATTTTTACTTCAAAAACACACTTAGAGGAAGAGAAGAGGCCCCTGGGAAACAAAGCTCTTACTAGAAACACAAAAACGTCAGGAATGTGGCTCAGACTGTTTCTGCTTTACAGTAAAAGTTTATCAAACTCATCTCACGCCTGAATCTTAAATGGACAAAAGGAAAAAAAAATGGCAAGAAAATTGAGATAAAACTTGAAAAAATAGTCAAAAAGAAGCAAAATATGGTCTAACAGTAACAAAGAAAAAAGCAAAAGGGATTGAAATGGATAAAAAGAAACAAAAACAGTAAGAAAAGCTGAAAAAAAGTAAGAAAGAAGCAAAATTTGGTTTGGAATTGAATAAAAAGTAGCAAAAAATTGGCAAAAATGGCGGAATAAAACTTGAAAAATAGTTAGAAAGAAGCAAAAACTGGTTTGAATAAAAGCATGAAAAGTGGTTTAAATGGACAAAAGGAAAAAAAATTGGCAAGAAAATTGGGATAAAACTTGAAAAATAGTCTGAAAGAAGCAAAATATGGTCTAACAGTCACAAAAAAAGGCAAAAGGGATTGAAATGGACACAAAGAAACAAAAACTGTAAGAAAAATGATAGAAAACTTGAAAAAAAAAGTTAAAAAGAAGCAAAATTTGGTTTGAAAATGAATAGAAAGTAGCAAAAATTGGCAAAAATGGTGCATTAAAACCTGAAAAATAGATTGGAAGACGCAAAATTAGGTTTGAAAATGAATAAAAAGTGGCTAAAATAGTGCGATAAAAGTTGAAAAATAGTCAAAAAAGAAGCAAAAATCGGTTTGAATAAAAGCATAAACGGCGGTTTTAATGGACAAAGGGGAAAAAATGGTAAGACAATTGAGATAAAACTTGAAAAAATAGTTAAAAAGAAGCAAAATATGGTCTAACAGTAACAAAGACAAAAGCAAAAGAGATTGAAATGGAGAAAAAGAAACAAAAACAGTAAGAAAAGTTTAAAAAAAAAGTAAGAAAGAAGCAAAATTTGATTTGAAATTGATTAAAAAGAAGCAAAAATTGGGAAAATTATTGGAATAAAACTTTAAAAATTGTTAGAAAGAAGCAAAAATGGACAGAAGGAAAAAAAATTGGGATAAAACTTGAAAAATAGTTAAAAAGACTCGTCTCACTCCTGAATCTTACTGTCAAAAAAAAGTCAGAAAGAAAAAGTGTTTCATGCTTGTGTCACATTTTTGAGCCTGACCAGGATGTTTTTCAAAGATAAGTTTGTGTTTACAGATAAACGACCACGATAGAGTCGACACGTTTCCGCTTTGACACCTGAGACACAAAGATCAAGATTTCAGTCCAGACTTTAACTTTATCCACAGAAAAGATCTTAAAGCTGAATTCAAGAGCAGGATGAAGCTGAGTTTTAATTTGGGAAGTCAGGTTTAACTCCCTCTTGAAGTTTGTTGCTAAGAAAACTAAAATAAAGTGCTTCTGTGGATCACAATAAATATTAAAAAACATGTTACAAAGCACATGTGAGGTCAGAGTTAAGGTGTTTTAATATCAACGCCATGACATCACTACAACACACTGGGCGTCAAATTCTTGCCAGTTTCCATGTTTTTGTTTAGCGAGTCCAAAATAGAATCAAAGTCTCAAAAGAATTTGTTTCTGAACTTTAATAAATATGATATTCCATCAATTCATTCATACTTTGCTTTATTTTAACTCAGTCATTTTCTTCCTGTTTCTGTTCTGGTTGATCTATTGATGACGCTCCCTCTGACAATTTCTTTGTCTATGAATGACAGAAATATAAAAAAATGCACAAATAATCTATTTTGTAATGAATGATTAATTCACAAAAAAAATTCAACTTGTGGATGCTTTTTTTTTGTGGGTGCATTTTCCCACTTAGAACCTTCTTTTTTGTTTTTGTTTTGTTTGTTGTTGTATGTATGGAGCCACTTAAGGGTCATGGCAAGATTTTCTTTTTTAGGAAAGACTTTTATGTTCCCTCATAAAAGTTTTGCACTACCTGGAAAAGGTTTTGAGGTCCCTTTAAATGCTTTTCTGTTCCCTTGAAATACTGTTGTGCTCCCTCACAGTAGTTTGTGTTTTTTTTTGCAAAATTTTTCCTTTTTCTTGCAATACATTTGCGTTCCTTGCAATGCTTTTGGGTCAATGACGTGACGTCCCTTTTTTGTGTCCGAGTGCAATATTTCCTTCCATCATGAATTGAGTATTTCATCACATGTATTTCTTTATTCTATGAAACCTGTGTTATTTGAACACATCTTTAAACTATTAAAATATAACATGTTTTTTTGTGTTTTGGTTCCTCAAACCCCCAAAATGTCAGGTGGTGCAACCGTCCTGACAAGTATCCACAGTAATTAAACTCTAAAAATTGAACGTCAGTTATTGTAAATGGAAATTAAAAATACAGTGGCATTATTTTATGCTTNAAGAAATGAAACACACAAAATGAAAATGTATGAGTCACTACAGACACTTGAGAGATACTTGCCAATAATTTCACACAGAAAAAATAACAGGAACATATAAATATATTTTCATATATTTGGTTGCACCACCTGACATTTTTGGGTGCTCAAATTAAAAATACTAAAAAATAATGAACCTAAAAACTTTGAAATGTTGGTCAACTACTGAAATCTGTTAGAAAACATAATTCTTCTCTCAGAAATATGTTTTTATCCATTTTCAAAGAACTTTTTAAAAATGTGTTTTTAGACCCCCTTTTTGTCATTGACCCTTTTACATTCCCTCACAATACTTTCTTACATTTCCTTTGAATACTTTGGCATGTCCTTGCAATACTTTATGTTCCCTTGAAATACTGTTGTGTTCCCTCGCAGAAGTTTTGTGTTCCCTTATAGTACTTTCACATTTCGTGGGAATACTTTTATGTCACCTTACAGTCGTTTTGATTTCCCTTGCCATTCTTTTACATTCCCTGCCATACTGGTATTTTCCCTTGCAATATTTTTGCACCCCTCACAATACTTTTTCTTTTTCCTGTCCTTCAGCAGTAATATAACAAGGGGATGCAAAAGTATTTTGGAATATTTGGAATGTATAATTCTACAGGAATGCAGCAGAATCTTACAGAAATTTGTGTGTTTTTTTAATCTTGTCTACCTGAATTTATTTGGTAAATCTTCTGTAACATGAGCAGCCTGATTATCTCTAAAGCAGCTGAGTTTTCTGGAGGATTTTTAATTTTTCCCAGCACAGATGCAGCCCTCACACATTCAAAAATCCAGACACACTTGAGAAATAAGCAAACACCTGTTGCTTAAATGCTGTTGAGCAAGGCACTGTCATGTTAAAGCTGTCTGAGTGGAGCTTATAACTGTGGTTTTCATTTCATGCTTGAACTTGGAGAATTAGAGCAGCTACAGAAAGAGTCACAGTTTGTTCCTCTGAAATAAATGAAATAAAAATAGGTTTTTCTCAGTGCATCAGTTTTGTCTGACTCACCGTTCACTTTCAGGACGAATCCCGTGTCTTTACTGTTTCCTGTGGCGTCCGTGACCGTGACCACGTAGTAGCCGGCGTCGGGCAGCCTGAGGTCGGACAGGCCCATGGAGCCGTTGTCGTGGTGCTGGACTCTGCTGCTGTAATCCAGCGTGATGTTGGCGTAGACCCCGGGTCTCCAGGTCCCGATGGAGCGGCTCACCGCCCCCGACATAAAGGTCCATTGTATGGTGGGAATCCCAACGCAGGAAACGTCCACGGAGAAGAACACGTCCTCCTGCACCGAGCGCGTCAGGCTCCTCTGGGGCGAGTGGATGGAGATGGCTCCAGCTGAGAAATCAGGAGGAGAAGAGGCGTAAAAACAGGGGTCATAGGTCACGGGACAATTAATACATGTTAAAGGAAACTTTAGATGGAATCAGACATGATTTTATGACCAACTTCACTAATAAATCTACAATCTAAGCAAGTGTTTTTGTATGTGAGCCCATTATTTCCAGTTAGAAAAATGAAAATGAAAACTTGGCTTCGTTGATTTTTTTTTTTTTGGCCCATATTAGGTCAATATTGAGCTAAAAGGTCAAAATTATGAGAAGATTTTAGATAAAAATCAAGGTCATGGGTTAGAAAGTCAAATTTTTGAAATGAGAAGCCAAAAAACTCTGAGGTAAAAAGTTGAATTTATGAGATTTTAGATCAAAATTTCAAAATAAAAGTTAAAACTTTGGGTTACAGTCAAACAATAAGAAGTGAAAAGGCAAATGTATGAGGGAAATGAAATTCAAAAATTTGACAAGACGCAAGAAAAATGGGATTGAACTTGAAAAATAGTCTAAAAGAAGCGAAATATGATCCAACAGTGGCAAAGAAAGAGTGAAACATGACTTAAATGGACAAAGAAACAAAAAAACAGCAAGGAAAATGGGATGAATCTAGAAAAATAGTCAGAAAGAAGCAAAAATTGGGTTTGAAAATGAATAAAAAGTGATTCAAATTGACAAGAAGGAGCAAATATGGTCCAACAGTGGTAAAGAAAAAGTAAAAAGTGACTAAAATGGGCAAAAAGAAAAACAAATGGCAACAAATTAGCAAAATTTAGTTCGAAAAAAAACATGAAAAGTGATTAAATTGGACAAGAAGCAACAAAAATTGGAAAGAAAAGTGGGATAAAACAGAAATTAGTTCGAAGAAAGTCAAAATTACAAGAAAAAATAAAGTGACAAAAAACAGCGAATAGTGGTCAATGACCCACAAAAAAAAAAAAATGGCAAGAAAATTGGGATAAAACTCAAAAAATAGTTCAAAAGTGGCAGATATAGATAAAAGTAATTAAAATGGGAATTTTTGAGTTCAGAGTCAAAATTTTTAAATAAAAAGTCAATTTTAGAAAAAGGTCAGAAGTATGGGTTAAAAGTTACAAAATTGAGATAAAGTCAATTTAATGGAAAAGGCCATTTATTAGAAAAAAAGTCAAAAAATGGAAGTTTTGTGATAAAAGTCATGGTCAAAAGTTCAAAAGTCAAAATTTTGAAATGAGAAGCCAAAAAACTCTGAGGTAAAAAGTTGAATTTATGAGATATTAGATCAAAATTTCAAAATAAAAGTTAAAATTTTGGGTCACGGTTGAACAATAAGAAGTGAAAAGGCAAACGCATGAGGGAAATGAAATTCAAAAATTTGACAAGACGCAAGAAAAATGGGATTGAACTTGATAAATAGTCTAAAAGAAGCGAAATATGATCCAACAGCAGCTAAGAAAGAGTGAAACATGACTTAAATGGACAAAAAGAAACAAAAAAACAGCAAGGAAAATGGGATGAATCTAGAAAAATAGTCAGTAAGAAGCAAAAATTGGGTTTGACAATCCTGACACAGGATAATCTAAATTTCCACCACATGAACCTTTGAATTTTTTTTTTTTTTTTTTTTTTACTATGTGTATTTTTTACTCTGGTCTTTTAAAGTTCTTGTTATGTATGTGTGTACAAGTGTGATTGGCAATGTGTGAATGTGTGTCTTTGATGCAACTGAGGCCTGTCAAAAGATGAATTTCTGTCACCTTCTTTGTGTCAGACAATAAACTTCTATTCTATTCTATATAAGTTTTAAATATGTGTCCACAGTAGTGACCACTATGCACCACAGGGTTAACATACTGTGCAATGCATTGCTGACTACAGTACAAAACTGTATTACATAAAAAAACAGTAGATTATTGCTGAAAACTGGCTGTGAATTAACAGCAATTTCTTACAGTGTAGGCTCCAGTAGGAGGGTCTGGTGTGGGGTTAGGAAAAAACACCTCAGCACATAAGCAACAAATGAATTTTACAGTGTAGATAATCAGAAAGAGAGCGGCAGAGGTTAAAATAGGTCACACTCAGCGTTATAAACACTTTTGCCTCTGAGCTACTGTTTAACCTTCGTCCAAGTAGGACAGTTATCACAAACCTTTCAATAAATCACCTCAGAGTTTTTCCCCTGACCCACTTCCTCACCACTCTGAATTTGCATCAGCTGAGGCAGAAACACTCTCCTCTCTTCTTCTGCGAAGGAGGAGGAATGAAACTGGTCAAACGAGCTGAGAAAAGTACCAATTTAAGAGCAGAACTGGCCTCGTCTCTCTCTCTCTCTGTGTTTCTCTCTGTGTTTCTGTCTGTGTTTCTGTCTTCGTGGCCCCTCATCAAATATTTTCACAGCAGTTTGAGGCGGGGATCTGGTTCTGCTGGTGCTGTGTTTGCTTAATGAGGCACAGGTAAAGAATTCCACCTGAGAATACCAGCGCTGACTCAGACAGACGTCTGCGTGGGAAGACGAGTCCTCAAAGACAATAAGTGATGATGAAACAATTAAAATGAGTCAGATAATTCATCTGGTGTTGAGTAAGAGGATCTTTGTAGATGAATTTCTTCAGTTTTTTTCTGTCAAACTAAGATGCTGGTGTTTGACTGCACTGCAAAAACAGAAATCTACGCAAGTCATTCTGTCTTATTTGTAGTAAAAATTGTCTTATTGTTCTTCATTTGAGCCACATTCACCAGATCAGGTCATAAAAATGTCTTATTTCAAGTTTTTTAAGACAAAAATGAGGTGTAAATTGCTTGTAACAAGTCAAAACAATCTACCAATGGGATAAGACGAATTCGCCCGGGAAGTTTCTTGAAATTAGAAAGATGTCTTAAAACAAGAATCTTTTATCTTATCCCATTGGCAGATTTTTTTTACTTGTTACAAGCAATTTACACCTTATTTTTGTCTTTAAAAAACTTGAAATGAGACATTTTTATGACCTTGTCTAGTAAATGTGGCTCAAATCAAGAATAGTAAGACAAATTTGACTGAAAATAAGACATAATGACTTGCTTAGATTTCAGTTTTTGCAGTGTGTGTCATGTTAATCGAGTTTCTACCATTAAAGCAAGAAAAGGCAGGAAAAAAAAAACAGTTTTACACACTCACACTTACGTATGAAGCAATAAAATGTTGAGAGATGTGTAAAAGAATTTGAGAACAACATAAATGTTCTTACCTAGGTGACATAAATACAAAGTGATGCTGAGAAACACAGCAACATCCTGAACATCCCAGAGCCTGAAATGCCACATTAGAATCCCAGATCCATCTGACGACCCAAAGAAGAAGAATCTCCTCCAGGTTATTTCACATCCTGTAGTCGTCTCTTTTTCTGTTTTTCTCCTCAAACGCAGCTTTTCCTCTACCAGCAGGTGTGTGTGTGTGTGTACGTGTGTGTGTGTGTTAGTGTGTGTGTCCTCTTCTTCTTCTTCTTCTCATCAGAAGTCAGAGCGCTGCAGTTTCCCTCCTGGATTTCTCCTCATACTTGTGCAAGTCAGTGCCAGCCAGCCTCCACCTATCAGACAGGTTGAGCCAGAGATTACTGAACAAACATGTACTCAGCGTTCTGTGATCTCACACACACACACCCAGAAACACACACACACACACACACACACTGAAGGAAGAGAAGGAGGATAGAGAGCAAACACAGGTCTGTCTCAGCTTACCTTCTACCTCCCCCACTCACTCACTTCCTGCCCTCGGCCTCTCGCTGCAGCGAAGAACGGCAGCAAAATGAAAGCAGGATTGGTTGAAGCAGCTGGTATTCATGATGTGACACACCTGGTCAAACATGTCAAACAGGAAGTGTGTGTTTCNGCATGAAACTGAATTGAATGAATGCACAATAAACACGGTTATATTGACTTTTTTAATTTTCTTAGAACAAAACAATTCTCCAACAGCGTTTCAGACATGGAGACACCAAACGTAACACGTCGCATTTAAAATAACACAAAAACAAAAACGAGAGAGCCATAAAAATTCTCCTACAGAACCATGTTTGTCACAGCCACTGAACCACCTGAGCATAAAATCAACTCTTCAAACAGGTTTTTTTTTTTTTCCTCACATGTAACTGTAGAAGCATAATACAAAAAAGTAAAAATAACAACTGATTAAAGACACACGTACTGACGCTTTCAAACACGTCGGGGCATAAATATCACAAAACTGAGCGACTGTTATTCGTCGTTTCAAATATGAGCATCAATTACTTTTTGAAATTTATCGAACATAATGACGGCTGATTATGAAAATCTATTCCCCCGCAGTGTTAAAGCAGTCATCGGCTAAGTACATGTGAATTTGGGAATGGCGGACCAATCTGTGTGTTCCTGGCGTGCAGGGCGCTCGCTCAGTTAGTGTGCTGCACCGTGGAGAAGCACAACTTTAGGGTGTAGGGGTACGGACCAGCTGAAAGAGAAAAGAGAGTCAATATTAGACGAATGTTAACATGAGCAATAAAACGTTTGATTCTTTCATGGTTGGATCTGACGTCCGTACCTGCGTTCTTCATCTGGTAGTGGTTAATCATGGCGAGCGCCTCCATGGCGTCGTTGATGGACTCCCACTCTAACAGACCTGAAGCGCTGCGGTCGCTGGGCGCCGCTCCACCTTTAAACATTCAGACAAACATTTTAACGTCAAGGAAAGTCACACTGATGTATGAAGAAGCTCATTTCTGCAAGTTTTTACATAAAGATTGAAAAACTGGCTTTAAGATTTTTTGCTCTTACGCCAAATTATAACACAGAAACTCAACATTACGAGATAGTGAAGTAAAAATTTTGAGATAAAAAGTTGAAATTTGGGAGAGAAGTCAAAATTCTGAGAACAAAATTCAAAGTTGTAAGATAAAAAGTTAAAGTTTTGACTTATTAAAATGGAAACATTAAAGTCAAAATTTGTGAGAAGAAGTTGAAATTGATAATGAAACTGAAAATCATGAGATAGAGTTAAAAAAATGACTTAAAATATTAAAACTGCTTGATAAAGATTTAAAATTTTGAGTTTCAAAATTAAAAATTATGATATACAAAAACCAAAATTTTGAGATAAAAGGTCAAAATCCGAGAAAAAAAAATTCAAAGTTAAAAGATAAAAAGCTAAAGTTATGACTTAATTAAATGGAAATGATGCGGTAAAGTGAAATTTTATGATTAAAGTCTAAATCTCTCATAAAACTGATATTATTAAGTTAAGAATTTGAGTTAAAAAGATGAAATTGCTCCATAAAGATTTAAAATTTTGAGTTTCAAAGTTAAAACTATGATACACGACTGAATGCACTGATTTTTATTTCTTTTTTGTATTAATCTATTTACTTTTTTACTTATTACAGGCCTTGTAATGTTTTGTGACTACAAGTGATACTGTCTGTTAAGGTTTCAAGACACAAAAATTTGAGTTATAAAAAAAATTTCGATAAAAAAATACAACATTTTGAGATATCGCAACGATATAAATCAAAAGGTTTAACAGAATTGAAATTTTGCAGTGAAAAAATTCAACATGAGATTTAAAAAAAAGTCGAAATTATTAGATCATAAAATTTAAATCATGAGATAAGATCAAAACTACGAGGAAAAAGTCAAATTTTGGAGAACGAAACTCAAAATTGTGGGACGAAGAATTGGAAATTTAGTTAAAACTATGATACACGACTGAATGCACTGATAGCATTATAATTGCTGATTTTTAGTTATTTATTTATTTTTCTTTACTCTGGTTTGAAATTACAAGTGATGCTGTCTGTTAAGGTTTAAAGAAATAAAAATAAGCTTTATAACAAATTTTTTTTTTGAGATCGCTCACTGATATAAATTAAAAGCTTTAACAGAGTTGAAATTTTGCAATAATTTAACATTAGATTTAAAAAATTGTTGAAATTATTACATCATAAATTTTAAAACAAGAATTTGAAATTTTGAGATAAAAAGTCAGAATTATGAGATTCATTGTCTCCAGCTGATGTTGTTTTTCCTGCATCCCCCTTCAACTTTTAGCTTATTCCTTAAAAACCTTTCAAGTGCATTTTCTCAGCTTTTTCCTGAGCTAATCCTCTAGCAGAGATAATATTTCATTAGTGGGAAAAACCACATTTAAAGTAAGTTTCAATGTTTCAATTTCAGCTTTTTAAACATAATTTTGACTCATTTTGGACAAAAAATCCTCAACAAAGCCAAGTTTTCATTTTGGTTTTAAACTGGGAAAAAATGGGCTTTAGCAGATGTAACTGTACCACTCAAAATAAAATAAATGTGAGTCTAAAAAGGAGAACAGGAGCATCTTACTCTTTCCTGTGAACATTTTGACATTGACAGGAGCCTTGACTCCGATCTCCTCACAGATCTGTGAAGAAACAGAAACAGTGAGCAGGGAAACAGACGTGAATATCCAGTTATTAGTCACACCCCTTTGATTCCTCCCACAGACCTGAGAGAAAATCTCCGGCGTGACGTCTGGCTGCGCGTTGAAGAAGTGCAGCACGTTGCTCGGGTGCTGGATGCGGTTCTTGGCAGCTTGTTCGGGTGAGGTGAACCGGTTGTTCCTGGAACCGTGGAAATCCTTGAAACTGCCTGTTCCGTCCTCCAGCTCGTAGCACTGACCCGGGACGATGGCCTGCTGCTTGGAGACGCTGCACAGAGAGAAAACAACAAAGTTAGAAACAATACCTGAACATTTCTGATGCTCCAACAAAGGTTTTCTGGGTCATTTCTCACGGAATAACAGAAGCAGATAAATGTGACCTTACTGAAACACTCAGTGAAGAGTCATTTGTTCACCTCTCAGCACTTTGTTTAGACAAACACATTCCTAAAGGAGCAGAAACTTGTCTCACTTTCTCCTGAGGCTTTGAAAAGAGCAGGTGTGAACTCACCAAACATTTATCCTCTGTCCGAAGAGAAAGTTGTTGTTCAGGTTGGTGATGGCTCGGTCGACTGCGTAACAGTCTCCCATCTCCACCATCGCTGCTCCGGGCTTCGTCTTCATGAACTTCACCTGTTGAAAGGGTCAAAAGGACGAGATTAACAGGTTTTCTCTGAGAGAATGGCTCAGAGCCAGGGTGTGATGTGTAAACATAATTATTCTATCAATGTTAAATGTCAATTGGTTCTGCATGTGGTAAAAAAAAAAATGATCCATGTGTTTAGTTCCAAGAAGTGAGTCTGAGTCAGCTTTATTTTTGAGGTCTGGGTGCTTTCTATGAAAAAGTTTTTTTGACTCTCAAGTGAAAATATAATCAAAATCAACTATCTTTACATGCAGCTGTTAATGAGAGACAAGGCTTGGCAATAGGGAAAAAAAACTGATCTCAATATAAAAAATTAATTCTGTTGAGTTAGATTTTTATGCTGATTACAACTAAAACTGGCATGCTTTACAGACACTGACCCGCTCCACGTTTCCATAGAGACAAAAGATGTTGAAGACACGGTCGGCGTTCATCTTCGCAGGCTCCAGCCCGTAAACCATGATCACCGGAGACTCGGCGTGGCCGCCGTACTCGCCGGGAGGAGGGGGAGGGGGTCCGTACCCGGGTCCGTAACTTCTGCCGCCGCGGCCTCTCATGGGCGGACCCATGCGGCGTCCCTCGTAGGGCGGGGAGCCGTAGCTCTCGTCATAGCCGTGGTAGCCACCGCCTGAAGAGAGAAGAAAATGATAAGTGATGTTGTTAAAGGATCTATTTATGATTCTAATGTTTTCTAATTACAATAGTTAAATGAGCTTGGTAAGTTTTTGTTCACCAAAAATACTGGATAATGAGTTAACTTTGCTGTATCACTGTCAGTTTATTTTTTATTATCAGCAACAGAGTCTATTTTTATTTATTTATTTTTATTTAAGTGCATTTTCTGATTACAAATGTCTGAGCTGGATTCGCAGTTTTGCCTGTTAAATATCTTAAAGCCTGAGCCTGATGTTTAACATATATTGAAGTGCAATTTTGTTTACAGAGACTTTATACTTTGTTTCAGTTTTGTGTGGTTTTTATTCAAGTGCATTCTTTGTTAAAGGGAACCCCGACTGAAAGGACTAACAGGCATGAATCTGCTTAAACGTTTGTCTCAAACTAGAATTTGTTGTTAAAAGACATAATGAATTGTTTTTTCTTTACAAAAAAATACAGTTTAAAACACAGTTTCTATCCTTCGGGCGCAGCCATTGTTTTACTGCCGCAATGCATTCTGGGTTGATGACGTAGATTGGTTGCTTGGAGCCGAGCATCTGGATTTGGCCGTTTCCTCACTACTAGTCGCCGTAAGTCACGAGGTTTGAGGAGGGAAAAAAACATAATAATGCCACATGTGGCTGCTTTTGGGTGCACTTTTCAGTCCAAAGGAAACAAGGAGACTGATGTTAGTCTGCACAGCTTCCCAAAAGACAAGAAAAGAAGGAAGTTGTGGGAAATCTCTTGTGGGCGTAAACAACTTCCCATGGAGCCGCGGCTATGTTCTGGCCACTTCTCCCCAGAAGCATTTGCTGCATTTAGCCGGCCCATGCTGATGAAAGAGCTGACAGGTGTGGGTCATTATAAACGGAGACTAAAGCCAAATGCTGTGCCTACTATTTTCCAACACAAACCCACAAAACTTCCTCTGGAAACCACTGAAGTCCGCTCCAGGACTTATATGATCCTGTATGAGATCCAGCCCGGTGCAACCATATGACATCACTACCCAGACGTTATTGCGGCGTAAACAACAATGGCGGCATACAGGTGAAAATGTTTTTTCTAATTTTANGCAATGCATTCTGGGTTGATGACGTAGATTGGTTGCTTGGTGCCGAGCATCTGGATTTGGCCGTTTCCTCACTACTAGTCGCCGTAAGTCACGAGGTTTGAGGAGGGAAAAAAACATAATAATGCCACATGTGGCTGCTTTTGGGTGCACTTTTCAGTCCAAAGGAAACAAGGAGACTGATGTTAGTCTGCACAGCTTCCCAAAAGACAAGAAAAGAAGGAAGTTGTGGGAAATCTCTTGTGGGCGTAAACAACTTCCCATGGAGCCGCGGCTATGTTCTGGCCACTTCTCCCCAGAAGCATTTGCTGCATTTAGCCGGCCCATGCTGATGAAAGAGCTGACAGGTGTGGGTCATTATAAACGGAGACTAAAGCCAAATGCTGTGCCGACTATTTTCCAACACAAACCCACAAAACTTCCTCTGGAAACCACTGAAGTCCGCTCCAGGACTTATATGATCCTGTATGAGATCCAGCCCGGTGCAACCATATGACGTCACTACCCAGACGTTATTGCGGCGTAAACAACAATGGCGGCCTACAGGTGAAAATATTTTTTCAAATTTTATACAGACTAAGATATTTTGAGAGATTTTATTATGGTTCTTATGTAGCTGGTAAAAACACTGATCATTTAGGAAAATGACGTTCTGGTAGCCAGGGGAACTTTTAAGAGAGACAGAGTCAATTTTATGAACTGTTTTTGGTTGTGTTGATGATTCATAATGTCTTTTTTTCATAATATAATTCCAATTTTGAATATTAGTAAGAAATTAAAGGTTATTTATATTTAAAAGGGTGTACTGTCACTATTATACCATTATTTTTTATTATTATATAGTTGAAAATGGCATGAAAACGGCAATATTATCGTTTATTGCAATAATTTCTGGGACAATTTATCGTCCAGCAAAATTTGTTATCGTGACAGGTTTACACAGAGGTGAATTTAATCTCAGTTACTCGTTTAAAAACCCTCACCGTATTCTGGAGGGTGATCACCCAGCAGGGCGGGCTGTCTCTGGCGTTTGTTGGGGTTGGCGTTCACGTCATCTACAAAGACAGGAAGACAATAAGAGAGAGGCAGAGAAGGGAGAGGTGACACATAAGTACAACAGGCTGATAAAGTCACTGAATCATGTCACTGATTATTATTAAACTGACATATTAATGCCAACAGATACTTAAATTCTTCATTTCCAGGATGAATTTAAATCAAGACAGTTAATACACTGAGTGCTTGAAGCAGACACATGCATTCCCAAAGTGATTTCCATCTCTCCCGTCTGATCCACACAAACAAATTTATCACCCTCCCTCTACAAAAGATTACTTTAAGTAGCAAAAACTGTGTCTCAATGTTGTTGTCAGTGTTTAAATTAGTTTAGGGACATGACAAGAAGGCATGGGACATAACAGATGGCGAGGCTTGACGTTAGATTCGATGAAATATCCCCCCCCAATAAACCCCAAACCCCTTTACTCTGAAAACACACAAAACCTTTAGCATAACAAGTGCAACAGGGGACACAACAAACACGGGGTAGATGCTGATGATCTAAGAACAGGGTCATTCTGGATAAGTATCACAAATGTCTAAGTTCAAATAAAAGTTTGTACGCTCACACACACCTGCATTGCTCCCATTGCCAT